>JAGVSP010002534.1:0-44990 GCA_022494985.1 Micrasema minimum
TATATTTCTATGGCTAAGAGGAGAAATAAAGTTCAAATGCTATACAATTGTATGTTTTGCTTATGGAAATGATATTTGGTTAGGTACTTGAATAATTTATTGCCAAAAGTTTTTTATAATTTGAAGGCAGTAAAATAATTATGTATTTAAAAAAATTAGGAAGTATTCAAGTAACAGTGGTTTATAACAAAGCTTTTATCTGCAATTTATATATGTGATTTGAATGTTACCATTTTTTATTATTATTAATATGTGGTTGAGGTGAAATTTATTAAATTGTTAAAATAAGTTTTAAAAGTTCTTAAATAAAAAATATGCACAAAACATATTCAAGTTTTTTTAGTTCATGCCAACCTTTTTACAGGAAAATTTTATGTTAAGCCCGCTTTATATGGGACAGTTTCTTGTTCAGAAAACTACACAGTTTCTTGTTCAGAAAACTGTGCAGTCTGTCAAACTTCTGTCAAAAGACACGCTAAATATGTGTATTTTTGAAACGCGATTGTAAGTTATTATCGTATGTTTGCTCTCAGGAAATTGTATATTTAGCTAATAATATAAATATGTTATTGGTTTTTTACGTATTTAAAAGCATACAATAAACCAATGTCTACTTAAACGTTTACATAAAAAACATTGACTGTCATGTCAGCTTAAATCTGACACTAGCACACAGTTTTTCATGCAGTTTTAGCTTTATACGGGACCGTTTTCAGACTGCACAGAAAACTGTGTAGTAAACTGTCCCATATATAGCGGGCTTTAGAAACAGTTATGTTTATTTCAAATGAGAAGGTATTTTCTTCCATTCCTTGTCATGTCCTAGTCCTAGGAAGATTGAGTCGAAATAATATATTAGAAAAAAGTACAGAAATAATTACAAATACTTTTATTGAGTTACTTGTTATATTGTTATTAGTTATTACTTGTCTCCTCTCCATCACCCTGAGGTTTCCCCGCTCCAGTAACGGAGTTCCACACGGTACGACAGTCCGCTGGCTTCATCTTATCTCCCTTACCCAGTGGACACAAGTGGGCGGCCGCCACACGATCACTATAAATTCATTAAACTTAAAGCACTTATATCGTTGTGAAAGGAATATGAATAGGGATTATGACCTGCACTTGACTGTATCAAGTGGCTCGACATGTATTATATTGTCGTAGCATTCCTTATTACACTCATCATCTAATAACCATTTATTTATTTACAAACCAACACAGTTGTTACGGAAATATAATAATATAAGATGTGGAACAATACTTTGCATGACCAATAACGGGTTTTTAGTAGGAACAGTTATGTCCATAACTATTAAATATGTCTGATCTGACGCAAACTGCCGACGGATTGTCAACAGTGGACGCCCAGAACCTGATGCCTTGTAAAATAGGCGAGCATGGTGGCAGCTCTCGGGAGGCATACATAGTATATTGCCTAGCCAGCCGAAACACCTTCGCCGAATGACAGTAGCTACCAAATGTGCTCACCTCTGTGTTGCTTACAAAGTCAAACCACCGCACACTTCATATTCTTCTAAAGATACCTATTCTCAAAACTCAGAAGCCCAATTACAGAGGGGAACAACGTCACAAACACCCAGGCTTGAGAAAAATCACTTTAGATGTGAATAAATTGATTACATGAGAATACAAAGACATAAGATCGTAAAAAAGTTTACCTAAATTCCTCATAAGATTTAGCTGTATGCACTGCATCACACTTGACATCATTAACTTGCCAATATCTTCTGTCTTCCACTATAGCCTGCTTAAGAGTCTCCTCCAGTTGCTTAAATTCATTCATATCTAGCGGTTTATCCATTTTTTATTTCCTATTTTGACAGGGAATATTGTCTTGAATGTATTACTTTGGGTTTGAAATAAACATTTGGTTTCCATAGTACCTACCGTTGTCAGGGTGATTTTCTGTAAATCAATATGAATTATGTGGTTGGTAGAACTGACTGTCATGTCCACTATGATGTTGGTAGTGACAGCACTACCAACATCATAGTAACACAAAATAAGCACAGAATCTCCATTAAGTACCTACATAGAGGTATATAATTCCTCCCGGTAAAAATGCCAGATCCGGCGTAATGTAAACAGCTTCATATAAATTGTAAAGCCACTAGCTCTTCCAGCATTTTTTACCGGTCCGGCGTAGTGGGAACCGGGGCTTACACTTTTGCCTTCCAAGGTACCCACCGCCTTTATTCAACGGAGTTTGGGACCTCATTATAAAGTGACAATTTCGACAATATTAGGGTATATATATGTGGAAGAAAATAAAAACAAACAATTTAAAATAATAATTTAAGTATTTATTTAGTAACAGTTGACCTTAGGAACAATAATAGACTAATGGAAATATTATCTATAAATCACATTTTGATTTTAAAAAACTTTAACTTAAAATAAATAGTACATTATAGTACAAATATTCAATGGTATACAATTTTATATAAATAAACATGGTTAATAAGCATAGCGTAAGACTGATCATCTTACCTTCGTGTGATAAATTATGTCAAATGCCTTATGCATTAAACTGCATATTTTTCAATAAGAAGATTATTTCATTGACAGAAAAGGAATAAAATAAGAATGCAATAAACCAGGTTGTGGTAACCACTTGTTAGTGGCAGACTTTAAATTAGAATTTCTAGATTCAACTTGTCTCATACTTCCCGGCACAATTAATTCCGACTAATTTAAAGTCACCCTCAAATGGAAGAATGAGTGTGCGAGAAAGCCAAAAATACATGGCATGATCAAGTACTTAAAAGTGGACAGAGCTTGTGGCGTCGTATCCTCTCTGCCTACCTCTTCAGCGTGATGGTAGTTAGTTTAAACTTTTATAAGGATAATCTGAAGTGCAAACAATTTAATTTTTTTACATTTTGTACGTATACAAATACTTGTAGACAAATTACTGGATTATACCCATGCTGGGCTGATATCAGATATTATTGATATCCCAACAGAGACAGAGAAACTCTGGAAACGAATGTGGGTTATCTGGGCGTTTACAGGGCTTTATGACCTGTCATTGGCTGGGTTAAGTGGCCACTTGATGTACTACAACATTCCCCATTTTGCCCATTATCTGACAACCATATAATATGACAAAAATGTTGAAACTACTATATATATTGAGTTTGTACAGAATTATCCACATTTGAGTTGGTTTTTCAACAGTTTTTAACATTTTTTCTCTCTAGAGACGCCAATGACAGGTCATAAGCCCTGTAAACGCCTAGATAACCCACATTCGTTTCCAGGGTTTCTCTGTTTCTGTTGGGATATCAATAATATCTGAATTATCAAATTTTTTATTGATTAATTATTTTTGTAAACAACATTTTTGAGTGTGTCCAAATACTGCGCTGCGGCTTCATCACGAACCTGGGAAACAACAGAGTTGCGAACTCAAAAATGAATAAACAACATTTTGAGTGTGTAAAAATACTTGTAGACAAAAACTGGATTTCACCCATTACGGGCTAATAATTACAATTTGACATCTCAACAGAGACGAGAAGTTTGGAAGGGAATATGGATATCTAGGCGTTAACAGGGCTTATGACCTGTCATTGGCTGGGTTAAGTGGCCACTTGATGTATTTTCAAATACTAGGTGAAATGGGGAATGTTGTAAATACATCAAGTGGCCATTTAACCCAGCCAATGACAGGTCATAAGCCCTGTAAACGTAAACGCCTAGATATCCATATTCCCTTCCAAACTTCTCGTCTCTGTTGAGATGTCAAATTGTAATTATTTTTGTCATTAATTATTCTTAATATCAAAAAAAAATAGTGAAGTTGTGTCTTTTTTATGGTGACAATTTTGTCATTAACTTAAAATTATAAATTATCGGCGGTTCGATAAAATCTACCATGTGTCAACGAAAATTTAATCAAAGAGGTGTAAAAAAAAAATCATAAATGTTATAACATATATATTTTTTTGCATGGTTTTGATAGATGGTTTTCTGTCTATCACCCGATAAGTCGCCATTTTTACAACATTATAAGATTATCTTGCCTTCATGTAACAAACTATCATGAACCTTTCACCTCTTGATATATTTTTTCACATTTGACACATGGCAAGTTTTAACACACTGCCGATGAAATATTTGTATAACAAACCGACTTATCAATATTGAGTCTTTTTTCCTCATATAACAATATACGCGTCATTGGCCCGTCCAATACTAGTGTAATAACAATGCCTGCGAGCGTGTTGGTGTTATCGTATGGTAACGTTGAGCGTGCTGGCCGCCCCCTCTTCTATCTTCTTGTGAATAATGTTGACTTCGTCTTGCGTTAGGGTGCGCTCCATGTGGCGATACACGATGCGATAGCACAGGCTGCACTTGTTAGTCTTGGGCTGGACAAACTGGTCAACTAGAGACACCTGTAAGAGTAAGAAAGACAGTTATCGCATTTTCATTCAATAACTTAGACAAAATTACTTTTTTACAACATTGTGGGCTGTTGTTCAAATACTTGTACACAAATCTGGATTTTTAAACCCAAGATGGAGAACAGGAGGGTATATATTTCATTTTATATCCTACAGAGATGAGGTAGAATTTTTTTCAATTTTAGGAATATGGATATACTTTTAAATACTTTTTTTATTGTTTCTTCCCCGATTAGTTTTTGAAATAAATTTATTTATTTATAGGAAAACCAACAGTCATAATAATCTATTTATAAAAAACAATTTAATAGGTAATATTTGCTCTACAACTCAACAAAAATCCGTGATCAACAAAGTGTGACTTTTTCACTCGCGATCAAGCTAGAAGCACGCGACATCCCCAATGTTACGAATGGCTGAATTTAATTTTCAATCTAAAATTATATTCTAATATTTTCGCTCTTTAATGCGCAATATTATACTGCAGTTCTTGGAGGTGACTTAGGGCATGTATACTCCGGATTCTTTCGGATTTCTTCTTCACTCTATAGCTATAGTATCTTGTTATCCACGTAGACTTATTTTGATAATAAGAAGGTTTTGGTTCGGCTGTAGCTGATACGAAGAGGCGAGGGTACTTTGTACCGGGGAATACTTTGCATGGAATAGTTTAGATCTAGTTTAGTTCCGGAGTGTCTATTGCCTCCGAGAGAGACTATATTTTTGATGAGAGAACAACACTATCATCGGCGTGTTATTTTACACAACGCTTTATTAAAGATGGTGATTTGTTCTTTGCATATTTATGTTGTTTTTTTTATGATGGTTGACTCACTGTCACAAAGCTTGGAATTTTACCCTGTGAGGGGAGTTTGACAAAGATAAATTTTGCATGACATGATTCTCGTAATTTCCCTCTATGAGCCCTGTGAAAAACGTTTTAATTTGTATCGTTGAACTAATCATTATTATTAACAGGTAAAAAACATGAGAATTTATGTGGTTAAAAATTTCTGTAAAGGGTAAGTTGTTAATAACATGATTTTGTTCACATCTCTGCCAAATCTCGATGAGCTATCGAGTATTGATGACGATGAATTTATGATATCCAAGAATAGGAACTCGGAAAATGCTATAAAAAGATGCTGAAACAGTCATTCTTTTAAAACAAGGCTGAAAAAACAGTTTCCTATCTCAAAAACTTCCTTAAATTTTATTTCGTCTGTTTTTACCTCCCTTCTATCTAGGCTCAGAACATTGTGACTCCAGATTAAAACCCTGTGGTGTGTATGTATTGAAAAGTTGTTTCTTTTGTTATTGCGCTTACGTTAAATACCTGCACTACTTTATTTTATTAATTGGTTCGGAGCCGTAATTGGCCAACTTTAGGGAATTTGTACCCAATGTACACCACTGTATGTACTAAAAGTTAAATAAATCAAATAAAAATAATTAGGCTGTTTATCATCGATATTATGTACAATGACCTGTTCAATGATGTCTCCTCCCACATCCCTGACGAGGTCGTAGAAGTCGTTGCTGGAGAACTGGTTGATGGAGAGGTCCTTGGGCAGCCAGAAGGAGAGAATGTCGTTGCAGCACTGCGGGAACAGCGACACGGCGCGGTACTTAAGGATCCGCGGTAAATACCGGGTCGCTGCTGCGGAACTGGCTGAGGAAGCCGGAGTCCTGGCTCCAGAAACAGGCGGATGTCCGGGATGTCGTACAGGGCCATCGCTATGCGCTCCAGACCTGCGAACCAAATAAGCATTTGAACCAACATATATCATCATAAAGACTTAAAAAAGAACATTATACATAACTTTAGTGTTTTTTTTAATATTTTTATTTTAACACAGAAAGGTACATAAATTCCTTTAAAAAATAAGAAGAAATCAATATGAATGCATATTATGATGTTTACTGGCTTTTTTAACTACTTTTTTTTATTAAAACACTCCAACCGGTTTCGGAGACATACTACTATCAGGGATTTGTATAATAATAATTTAAAATTTGTAATAAGTCGCTAACTAAAAAAATGTTGAAGTGGTGACTAGGTATCTGGGATAAGGGTGGAGTGGGGAGCGAAGTCTATTATAATTCATGGGTTGAGCAAACATATTAGTCGACTTATTACTTAATTTTAAATTATTATTATACAAATCCCTGTATGAAGGAGTAGTTTCTCCGAAACCGAGGGATGTGTTGAATAATAAAAAGTAGTTTAAAACAAAAGTTGTTTAATTACATAATTATGGAAAACTACTAAGTCTTGCTTCACAAACATTGAGTTAATAAGAAATCAATATAATTGAATACGATGGTGTTTACTTGCTTCTTCTGAGACCCCAAAAATGCGATTTGGGAGGTGCAGTTTTTTAGTTCTAAAGGTGCGAGACACTTTGCAATAACATCAAGTTTACTAACTAAACTACATAATTCAAGTTCTGGCATAATATTTATTTTGTAAAAATTAGATGCCTAAAGATACAGTTACAAACACAGGACGTAAATCCACCAAAAAATTATTGAATAGAAAATTTAAAAAAAACGGCATAGACACTCATCTACCTTCTCCTTAAGCATATGAAAGGAGATAATCGACGAAATGTTTATATTTAAGTATGTACTTTTAAAATTATCAACTTTTTGCTTGAAGCCGTATTCGGCAAGTGGAGAATAATTCTCTATTGACTCCTGTGAATTCCGACTTGCATTAGTACGACTTCTGGGTGTATAGAATAGCAGTAGAATATGACAGTTATTCAAGCAACAATTTACTGTTCAATTGTGTATCAAAGAGTGACATGGTCGCAAAACTGACAGTGAAGATGTACAGATGCAGGGAAAAAGGTTAAAAACAATTCGAATCAGTAGAAATAAACCAATTTAGAAAATTATTATGTATCCATACCTAGTCCAAAAGCGTAGGCAATGGAAAATTAGAAGAGCCGGCTCCTTCAGGATATCCTGCCGGCATATTCGGCCCCCAGAACTTCCATATCCAGTCTCCGTTTGTAGTACAGCTCCATCTCACAACGGGGTTTGTGCGTGAAGGGGGAAACTGGTCTCCACACCCCAGCGGTAGTCGATGTTCTCTCCAAATAGCGCCTTCACCTGTTTTATTGTATTTTTATTACTTATTATTATAGTTAGGCAGGCAGCTTTTGCTGGTCGCCAATATCTTTTGTACTGCTTCTTGTCTGCCTTTCTGCATCTAACTGGTTGGCTGTAGTGGGAGTCCGACAAAACTAGGGCCTGGCAATTTGTTCCAGTCTGAAAAACAACCTAAATGGGAAGGAAGGTTTTTTTTTCTTAGATGTGAGGTGGAATTGGGGGACGACTAGTAGAGCTTTCCAATTGTGGCCCTGTAGGTCTGAAACAACCCTAATGGGAAGGAAGTTTTTCTTAGATTGAGGTGGAATTGGGGACGATAGAGCTTCCAATTGTGGCCCTGTAGGTGGGTGTTGGGATTTAGTTGATACATCTCGATAAGAATAAAAATCTAATTACTTGTAACAATATATTATTTTCATCTTACTTTTGGTTAGGAGAGTTTCTTAGGCTAGAAAAATAATGTTTTGCCTTATTTAACTATTATAATACAGGATCGAAAACGCTGTTATGTGCACACATGCGGCATTTCATTTATTTTTTTTTATGGGGAAAAGTAAAAAACTACCTTGTCAAATTTTCTAGAATTCGATTGTGCTCTTAAAATTATGTATTTACCATAATACAACTTCATTCCCTTGATACATCAATCTACATACTTGGTCATTTGTTACATGAATGCACAGTAGGGTGGTCACAAGGTATAAGGTGAAAAAAAATATTTTTGTCGTAATGCCGACGGGACCCCCCTTATATTTGCTAATTTCCCCCCCCCCCCCCCTAGAAAAATAAGAATTGGAAAGTTTTATCTCAATCGGATAAAATGTTAACCGTAGTGCCTCAATCGAGATTAAATTTGAAAAAAAACGTTTTTTTTTGCAAAAAAAAAAAAACGCCGTTTTTTCTCATAAAATGGAAACTGTTAGTACTACGAATGTGATTCCACTTATTTCATTTCATAGGAATGTTGTTTTATCTTTAAGTTATTTTCTTACCATTTGTTTTTGTTAACAAGTTTATTATTTCAAGATATCTATTATTTTCCTGGGACATGATCCGAATCCTCAAAGTCGCTATTTTTTTAGATAATCAGTGGAAAAATGGCAAGAAAGATACTTAAGTTATAATCACTTTTGATAATTTTTTTTTTTCCTTTGAACATTATAATTTTTTTTTAAACAATATAATAAATATATATATATTACTAATATAACATAAAAATAAAACATTTTTTTTTAAACTTTACAAATGTTTTTAGGAATTCTTTTGCAAGTTAGTGGTTTAACTATCTGGTCTAAAACAGCTTAATGCCAATAACCGTTCTGAGAATCCCTACTGGAGTCTCATGTTTAACAACACCTTACCCTTTTGTGTTCCTTGTCTGGAGGTGGCCTGGGTTTTTTCCCACTAATTCGTATGTTTCTAAGTGGGGGTGAGAGGGACTGAGGTCATAGGGCTTTAGTTAATGTGTTGGTTTTCAAACAGTGAACAAGTAGACATTTATTGAACAACGTTCTTCTATGTGAGTTTTTTTCTAGTGAAGTTTGAGGGACAATGTCCTTCTATACAGCATTCAACGAGCCCATTCACGTTTCAGGTTCGAGTTCAAGGCAAAGTACATCATAAGCTAAAGAGAGAATGGTGTCTTTAATTGGCCACACATGTCTCATCAATATCACTAGGCAGTTGAAGTTCCATCTAATTGTCAAGTTTTACACGCATGCTTGATTTATATAATATACGGCAAGTGAAAATTGAACACCAGAGAAGCTGCAAGACTTACAGTACAGGGAAGTTGTAATTTTTTGGGAGATAAGCTAAGATACCAACCAGAACACTTTAAAGATTGTGTTGTAAAGCTTGAAAAAACTGTACGAAGAGTGTGAGAAAGAAAACTACAAAACAACGCAAAACAGATCTAAAACGCACAGCTCAAAATAATAAAATAGAAGCTTTCAAGTTCAGGCCCCATATGATGACTTTTTGATATTGCTCATCAGGATGCATTAAAAAAACACTGTTGAATGAAGCACAAGCAGTTTTTGAACTCGCAGAAAAAAAAGGACGCCCTGGCTTGCATGGGATGGCGGTTTGACTATGAATTTCGTAAAAGCGAGAACAGACGAAGAGAAAAAGACTCGTCCAGCAGCCGGAGGATTGGCGAGAGATGTGATTGGAAAAATCACAAAACAAAGTAGGTTTATTAAAGTTGTTCCTCATTCTTTTTTTCACACGTTTTCCCTATTCTTTTCTCTTGAGATTATTTGACTCTTGATGCTATTCCCGTGATTGATGCCAATTGCGTGGAGTATTCTTGTTACCTATTGCTTCTTAACGCTAATGGGTTTTTCCCTTTTTTTTTTAGAAAAAGTAAATTTTAACTTGCACAACTGTAATTCTGCAACAAGCAGCACATCAGAAGAAGAACAGGAAAGAGATGGAGGTGATGATTTTTCCCGAACACCAGAGGAATGGAGAACCAGATCCCTTAATAAACCCCCTGACCCCCCTCCCCCCCCCCACCCAGTAAGTACGCAAGAGGAAGTTGAAGATATTATTTACCGAAAAATTGTCTTTATTGTTAGATAGATGTAGTAAGATTTCAGATAGAGACGCATGTTCGAATATTAACCAGCTACTGCATGATTTGCCGTTATTAGGTTTTGACTCACAGAATTTTAATTATAAGTAAGAGTGTAATAACGACTTCGCAGGACAGCAATTTCCGGAAAACAATAGGACTGAGCTTATCAAACATAAGAATTCAAAAAATTCTATTTAGAAGGAGTCTGAATTTGCTACATGGACGGAAAATTACTTCCAGAGCTATTTGAGCATTAGAAACTGTAAGAAAGGGTAGCGTTTCTTTAGATTAGTGGTGTGGGGTGATGAAGAACTGTTGATTAGGAGTTCCTCATGCGTTGAAAATGGTACTGGAATTACCTCAGGCAAAAGCCTGTAATTTTCAGGCAGTTGATAAGAGTGGGGGGGCAGTTGAAAAAAATCAGGCACTTCGTTATGCAATGTGTTTTGATAACCACAGCGGTAAGTACTGGTCCAGCCTCAACGGAACCTGGACGTTTTTGTTGGAGCAATTATTAGAGAAAGATCTTCTTTATTAAGCATGTCGCCACCATATTATAGAAATTATTCCTTGACAATCAGTTTTTGTGATTTAAAAATGGGCACAAACTACTGGAGACCCCTCTCAAAAGTTTTTTAAGACTTTTCAGACTGAATGGTCGAAAGCTAGACAAAGACAAAATACAAAACTGGCTTTGAAGATAAAAATATTAGACATAAAATCAGGGAATGCAGGAGAAACTATCAATTTTTCTTAACAGAAACAAGATAAGAAACCAACGAGCCATGGGATGGATTACAAAGAATTTATTCAACTATCGTTAATTGTGTTTAGTACGTTACCCCCAGCAAAATGACAGCATTTTTCAAAGTACCTGGTGCCATTCAGCACTCAATATGGACGGCAAAGGCCATTTATTGTATCAAAATATATCTTTTCCAGGGATCAATTTTACATTAAACAAATTTGAAAAAAAAGCTGATAACTGACGTTTGTTTTTTTCTAATAAACATTTTACGTATAAGCGGTTGTTTATACGACTCCCAAACCCACTTTGTAACCCAACCAAGACCTACAATTTTAAATTCTCTTTGTAAATATAGAGAAATCGATAAAGAGCTTGCCAGACAAGTGCACTGCTCGCTAAATATGATAATTTCATCTGTTGGTACCTCAATTCTGAGCAAGTCGCATTTTCTATTCTTCCGATGAAAAATTTAGAAAAAAAAGAGTCAAAACCTAGGCATTGGCTGTTAAATGTCTACAATTAATTCCCAATTGTAAGAAAAAACATGTGATGATAAGGGATGTGAAAGCAAAACTCAGTCTCCATCAAGTGGATAATTTATTGGACAAAGATATTTGATTTTTTTTTTATCTCATCAAACACTACAATTTTTTCAAAAAGATTTGAAAATTGATACAGAATTTTTAAAATACGGATCCTGATATATGGTTTGGAAACAACGCACATAATTTTAAAAGCAAAAAAAATAGTGAACGGGGGGGGGGGTTAGAATACGGTTTCAAGGTGTCAATGACACAGCTGAAAGATGCGGTAAAATTAATCCAAGTCTTCAAATTCCTGCTTGACAAAAGACAAGAAACTAACGACCAGTTTTCTGTTACAAGTTGTATCGGAATGGTCGAAAAATTTTTTCCTGACTCTTCAATAAGCCACTTTATCTAAGTCCATTAACCACCTAATCTAAAAATTGGTAATGTTAATAATTTTAATAAATATTTTGCTTTCTTTTTTAATGCTTTCTTCTGTATATTATTAAGTAATAAATTTTTTTAACTATAATCTTCTTATTTTTGTTCCTTTTTGGTTTTTCTTTTTCCTCCTAATTCCATCATATTCAATTTGGCATTGTGCTGTATTTTACTTTAAAACAGTGTTAATTACACCCTTTTTTAATTGTACCAATTGAGAAAATAAATCAAGCAAAATCCTGGACAGCATATGTAAATTAAATCTTGCAATATTGTTAGGTATTTTAATTTTAAAAAAAACATTTTTAGAAAGTTAGAAAGTTAAACTTCAACCTTGATGAGGCACGGGTTTAACCTTATCCTATTTGAGCTGAAACTTCACCAATCTCATTTCTTAGCCAATTGGCAGCTTTTAAGGGGGTCCCTCAAAAAAATTCCAACATTGATTTTTTGTGACCACCCTAATGCACAGTCTTAAGCGTTTCATTGACAGTCATAATATAATATATCACATACTTATAATGATGTTTATTTTACATAGATAGGCTATTTTCTTCCATTCCTGTCTCATAGGGCCAATCTTAGGAAGATCTCGAGTTAACTTTTGACTCAATCCTCATACTTGTTAAAGGGGAAACAGAATGATCTAAAGTATTAGATAGTGGAAGATAGTAAAGTTGTCTTTTTTTTTACAGCATAAATACAAATGGGAACATAAACAGTTTTGACAGCTCTCTTTGAAATAGCTTTTTCGATGTTAACCTTAACAGGGTGTTTTTATGTGAAATAATCACATTCAAATAAGTAGTTTAATTGACGCGACTCTGGAATAGAACTCGCCGACCTAACATCATGGTAGTCAACTGTGCTATCCACAGCACCAAGAGGTGGACCATACTCTTTTTTTATTTTTCATAGATTTCAATCAATTAAATGCATTTGCATACACATGTATACACTTAGAGATTCCATCCCTACACTATGTTTCGTGACCCCATCAACAAAAAGGCCTACCAATAGATTCTTATATTCAAACGTTCTTGTTTGGCACACAAAATCGAATTTAGCATACTGAATTTTATCAAACACTAAACTATCCACACTACAAAAAATAATGTTAAATGACCCAATCCATGCGACTAAGCTTCTCTCTTAAATAATCGCAAACCAGGATCCAGCCTGGATACAGCTAGGGGGATAGGTTGAGTTTAATAAAATAATTTAAAATCAAATAGCTATTTAAAATCGAAATTTATACACTAGGTTAAGATTTTTAAATCCAACCAATCACAGCTTTGCCCATTTCTATGCTGTACCTCTATAATCCAGAGAGGAAAACACTTTGGTGGAATTTTAACAGCTCGACCTCGCTTTGTGAAGTATCTCCCAGCTAGCTTTAGGTGCAGTGAATATTGTGATAATTTGTGACATGAAGGCAAGATGATCAGTCTCACACTTCAGCGCCAGTCCAAGATATCACATACGAAATATTTTATTCTTACATACCTGATGGAAAACTGGAAAATGTGTGGAATCAATAGCGTCTCTTCTATACACCTCTCCGATCACTATAAAGTTGTCAAGTCCCGACCTGATGAGGTCTGCCTGGTGGGCGGTGGTATGCGCCCTAAGCAGGTGGTTCCTATTCAGGTAGTAGCAGTCACTCTTGGCTCTGCTCGGGTGCTCCTCCGGTATCAACAAACTGTCGAAGTTCTGTTTTACCGACACGACAGGGCTCAGCCGGTCATGGACGCTGAATATCGGACTCCCCTTTACATTCACGTAAGACTCGTAGAAATACTTCACGATTCTCTCGCGTACGAGAGACAATGGATGCTTCTTCTGCAAGTGCAGATTCCGATTTATGTAAGTCAATATTTTCGGCGGGACGTTTGTGTAATCGTCCGGCTGATAGTCCCTAGAGTTTATTTGTATCGGAACTTTTTTTGTCGTCCTGCTGTAGAAACGCTTTATCGTCCCGGACACTAAGCCATTGAAGATGTATTTGAAGCTCATCGTGAACCTGGCGTAAACAAACATTGAGGTTAATTCAAAATTACAACAACACCAATTTAAGATCCAGTTTCAATCATTGTTTAATATTGTGAATGATACTTACGTAGATTGTTCAGTTTTTTTTACAGATGATAGTATTTTTAAATCGTCGCGGAGTATTTTTCTTTTACAAATATTAGTTTTTGGCACCGCTCCAGCTGATTCAAATTTGCACAGAAATGCACAGAAACTTTGATTTGTATTTTTCATTCTTGTAACAATAATCGATGATAAATTGATTTAAATATTTTTTTAAAAGTGGCAACATTGTGCCAACTGTCAAAGAAACGTCAAATATTTATAGGTTATAATATTAAACTTTTGATTTAATGAATGAATAATTTAATCCTTCAATATAATCATCCACATATTTCATCTCTTCAAAAGCTAATTATATTAATTTTGTTAATTTTGCACTGTTAATCAAGTGGCAACATATTAACATAACCTAGCCAATGTCAGTTCAAACGCCCTGAAAATGCCTATTAATTACATAAAAACTTTCTTAAAAACGTTATACTCAAGAGATTTTTAAGCTTTTTTAAAAAGGTCTTATTATTAAATGTTTTTAGGTTATAAAACATAATCTACAATGTCCGCTCGATTGGTTTTGAAAGTAAGTACTTTCGGGTGCCTTGGCCTGGGAAGTTTCTGCGCCGGGTCCTACCTGGAGAGGAAGAGGGTAATGTCCCAGCCTGCAGATACACTAGACATTGATACGGTGTTATTGGAGGCCATTTTATCGAGAGAGAAATTCAGTAAACCGGGTTTGCCACTTTTCGCGACAGTGTCAGCGGCTACCCCCATACTGCCGGGAGAACTGGTTAAACCTGGACCAGGAAGGGTGAGTTGAAAAAGACCATGGTTGTGTACATGATCGATCGCCTTAGTGGTGTTATAAGAGAGCTAAGCAAACACATGAATTTATTTATTTTATTATTTACAGGAAAAATCCATTTTAAAATACAGAGATAGTATAAAAGGTATAACCAACAGGTAAAATAAGTGAACAGGAACATTAAATTGGTGAAGCTAAGACAGGCGAATAAATGTGGAACACTCAAGACAGGATCGGGTCTATCTTCAGAAGTTTTAAATCTATGATAGACTTACACCGACGAAGTCCAGATCACCGTCTTGAGTTTACAATACGGTCCACATAGATTGTATTTGTTTTGAGACAAACATAAAAATTGATATAGATCAATCGCTTGCCCACCTTTTCATACTTAAGCAAAAGAATTCAGTACTCTAACAATGTAATATCACTTAGCTCTCTTCAATAAGTATACAGTTCTACCTGATTAACAAAGCATAAAACTACATAATTTTTTTGAAAAATTGGGTTGGCTCTTTTGACCACCAAGGGCGACAATATTTGACGAATTCGAACAAGCCACTCGTTGCCTGAACAGAAGAAGTCTGATTCAGGTGTCGGATGTGGCAATCTGGTATTGGTTGTAGCCTGTGTAAATCTGCGATTGATTGTTGCCACTGCGGTTATTATAGAGTTGCCATTTTATACTACTAAGTAGGTCTTCCACAGTATTATAAGAATGAAATAAATGCCAGCTCAATAAGTTGTGGTATACCCTTTACTGCACCATATTTGAATCTTGATCGGACACAAATACACCCGTAGATGGAAGAACGGTTCTCCGAAACTAGAATTGTGAGTTCTATATTTATTTTTATATCCATGATTCCATTTTAATTCCAGGTCAGAGAATACAGATTACAAAGGTTCAGGGTTCGACAGAGGGCACATGGCCGCCGCTGGCAACCACCGACTCGACCAGAAACATGTTGATCAAACCTTCCTCCTAAGCAACATGGCTCCACAGGTATTTATTGATATTCGCAAATCTTAATCTACCATAATATTTGCAGATTGTCCAGGATGTTGGAAGACAACCGACTGTGTGGGACTATGTTAGTACAATATCAAATTTCAATTGGCTATATTTTAATTTGATTATTTGGTTTAAAGGTGGGTGTTGGATTTAACCGCCACAAGTGGAATCAGCTGGAGAAATATGTTCGGAAACTAACCTCTAAATACAGTAATGTCTATTGCTGTACCGGACCTTTGTACCTGCCCAGGTAAATCGTTATTTACTCGCCATAATCATATTGTTCTGACCAATATCTGTCATTCCTTATTTACCCATCCCTGACGATCATTTGGCGGGAACCCGATGATCTCTAGACTCAGAAACCGCGACCCTACCACTGGGCTACCACCCATTCATTTAATTTATCTAAAGACGTCTCTCAGATTCTTATAGATAAGTTTTGTCATAGCATCAATGAAAAAACAATACCGCCCAAACGCCAATAATTGAACTGTTCAGGACAGACAAAAACATTAAGACGCTTTTCTTTCTTTTGCCCGGACGGCGATACCTAGTGTTAGGTTAATATTGGAGATGGGCGGTATTTCATACAAAATTTGACAATATTGTTTCGAATATTTAGAGATCAACAATAATTGAATTCTTATCTTTCTGCTTTGTGAACTCGCAGGCGTGAGGGAGATGGTAAGACGTATGTGAAGTACCAGGTAATAGGAGCCAACTCCGTGGCGGTGCCGACCCACTTCTTCAAGGTGGTGGTGATGGACGACGGTAGGGGGGGCTGCACATGGAGTCCTACTGTCTTCCCAACCAGGCCATACCTGATGAAACTCCTCTCACGCGCTTCCAGGTTTGTAATAATATAAAGTAGGTCCGAAAAGTGATGGCTGTGATTCGATAAAAAACATTCCAATCGGTACAACTCATTAAATTGTTTCAAAATAGGCTCTTCCTATAACACAAAGGTGAAGCAGTGGGCCTTTTCTAGAATGTCCCTTAGAGCATCGCTGCTGTCCGATCACTAAGAGGCCGCTAAATGCTAAAAACCACATATTGCCTACAAGCAAAAAAGGTAAAAAATTTAGTATTTTGAAGCTTCAACGTCTTACAGTTTTTTATTGAACTTAGCTAATAGTTCATTAGTACAACGATAAAAAAATTGCAAGTCTTCGCAGCTTCTAGAGGCTAAATTTGAATTTTGAATTTTGCAGTTAGCGGTCTTTTAGAGATCGGACGGCAGCCCAGTGCAAGGTTTTTGTTAATAGTGTCCTTCAATGATTGTTGCAAGTATTGCAAGAAAAACGTCAGGACTATAGAGCGGCTAGGGAACTGTTGGCACCTTTGAATCAGCCGGAAAGCAGGTTACTGCAGACTTGCTTCACACAAAATTGGATGGCAATCCTTGGCTCCATCGAGTGCTGCTTCGCGGCTTGTACGGGAGACAAATGCCTGTCACTCTCTGGATAGGAGGAGATCACTGATCAATGCATGTGTGTAGGCAGACTCCCCACTCCACCGATACCACAACATCTATTCGCTTTGCAGTAAAATCACTGACATTGGGTTTTGGACAAACTCACATTATAAGGCATAATCGCATAATGTATACTTATTCCATACTATGTTATAATACTTACTACTTTTAATACTTTTTTGTTTGTATATGCTGTACACCGATGATATACGTTAAGGTTTTTTCATCTGTTGTAGGTGAATCCGGACATTATCGAAAGAGCAGCAGGATTACTCTTCTTCGACAAAGTTCAGAAAACGCAACTTCTCAGCATCAATGGAAAAAAGGGATAAACATTAACAGATCAGATGACATCTGATAATTAAATTATAGACTTTCTGACTGAAGATTTTACGGTTTCAAAATATTTTTAAGAAATACTGTTTGATAAGTTGATTTGTGGTCCTGCAGTTTTAGTCACAAGCTCCAGATTAAAATAGGATTTAAATCCTACCGCTTGCTTGTAAATGTGATACGATTTTGTAAAAAACAGACATAAACAATGAAAAACATAACATTTTTGATTTTTTTTCTCTAAATTTTAATCTGACTCAAAGGAGAATGAATTTGTTTTGAAACGCTATGAAATTTGTTTTAGAATGTAATATATTTATTTGTGTAGGTAAGTCAATAATGAATGTAAATAATATGTTGTGTAATTCGATTGTTAACTAATTTTAAGAATAAAGTGTTAATCAAAGTCTGTATTATTTTTTTATCGTTTATTTTCATCAGTAGTTGTCTCAATAAACATTAATTGGGGCAAACTAGGGATGGAGCTAGTTGGCTAATCCGACAATTGGTAATGTGCATTCCGTATATCTTAAGGGTGTGGTTTTCGTACCCGAGATGGTTGAGGTACCAATGCCATATTTGCTAGTTCCCAGTCACCCTTTCCCAATACATTTCCAGGCAAGGGAGGCTGTGGGAGCCAAAATTATGAATCTTCATACTCATACCCAGGAAGACAGGTTTTAGGTGTTTTAAGGTTATGTAAGCGGCCATTTTGTTTCCTTCTGGGACTGTAGCTTTCAGATTAAAGTATCATTGTGCAGAGCCAATCTTTGCTCCAGTGTCTGGAGATTGTCTTTCTAGGGCCAATCCCGCAGAGCAACTGAAGTGACACTGGACAGGACGGGTGGGTAGGAGAAAGGACAGCAATACATATCTCAAATCTCAGCTATCCACAATTTAGCCAGAACAGAGGCAGTTTAGTACACACCTTGAGTCCATACATGAAATACTGGGTAATCTGGACATTCAATACTGTTTAACAACATTTTGAATGTGTTCAAATACTTGTAGATGAATTACTGGATTATACCCATGCTGGGCTATCAGATATTATCGATATCCCAACAAAGACGGAGAAACTCTGGAAACGAATGTGGATTATCTAGGCGTTTACAGGGCTTATGACCTGTCATTGGCTGGGTTAAGTGGCCACTTGATGTATTAAAACATTCCCCATTCCGCCCATCATCTGATGATACATGACAAATTTTTGAAACTTGTATATATTGAACTCGCGTTCATTGCATCACATTACAAGTGAATTTCTCACTGGTGACATCTGTTGAGAAGATTGTTAAGCATTTTTTGGCAATCAATCTTTATTTGTGTAGGTAAGGCTCACCCGAACTTGATTACTTACTAGAAGACGCCTGAAGATGTCTTTCCAATTTTTATTTGCTTTATATTTTAACCAGTAAATCTTTTATACAACATTTTGAATGTGTACAAATACTTGTAGACAAATTACTGGATTATACCCATGCTGGGCTAATATCAGATCGTTTCCAGAGTTTCTCTGTCTCTGTTGGGATATCAATAATATTCAATACTGTATTTAACTAACTAACCATCACGCCATTTTTCCGTAGGGTAGGCAGAGAGGATAGAATGCCATACCACTCTGTCCTGACAGACTTCCTTTGCTTACTCTACATTCATACATCTTCTCATGCACATACGCCGATTATTCCGACTTTTCACATGACCACTTTCAAGCACTTGACGTACTTGGTCATGCCAAGTCTTTCTCGGCCTTCCGTGGCTTCTACATCCAGGCACACTTGCATTTAAACTTCTTTTAGCCGTTCTTTCATCACTCATTCGCTCCACATGACCATTGTAAAAACCCTTTCTTAATTTTGTCGATAATGCTTATCTCAGCCTTGCACTCTGCTCTAATTTCGACATTTGTACACCTATCATACATAGTCTTACCACACAGAGATCGCATTTCAACAGCATTCAGTCTACTTTCATCCGTCTTCTTCCAACACCACGCTTCACTACCATACATTTGGGTTATAAAATAAGTGGAAATGAAATAAATAAAAAGACTCGTTTGTATTTTTACTTTATAATGTATTTTGAGATTTATACACAAAATGACTCCAAATATTCCTGTCAAACTAAGGTATAAAAAAACAACACTTAATATAAATAAGCTAAATAGAGAATAATTATTCATTTTAAAAAAATTGTAGAAATATATTATTTTTGTAAAATGTCCTTAATACTTATAAAATAAGAAAGCTACGCTCTCGTCTGGGCATCGGAACACTCAGAACTAATAGTTATAATGTAATGTATGTGTTAAGTGATGATATTAGATGTAAAACAGTCTTCCGTTTATATTATCTTTAACTGCCTGTGGTCTAATTTATTCAATTCAAAATATCAAAACAGATTTGACAATTACATACCGTGTTTTAAACATACCTAAAATTATTTATAAGTATAATAAAAATAAAATAAATTCACCTACGGTGTCTGTTCTCCGTATAAAAGTCAAAAAATTATACTGCAATGGAGTAATAATAATGTTTGGCGTAAATCTATGGCCGACAGGAATGAAAAATTATTATAAAAGAGATTCGTTAAGCTTAAAGGGGCTTCTCCTAACACTTATGGCTTTATTTTATTCATTACCAACAAGCGCATTTAACTGGCATCCATTTCTGTACGAAAAATATGGCTTCAAAGACTCGCATCCATTGAAATTGTACATCTATTCACTTGTCAAATAGTCAGATCTCATTTGAGATATATTTTTTTGATTATGTGGCAGTTGTCAGCACACTACGCTTCTATACGTAAAGTTCTGGGCTTGATTCTCAGACAGAAATACAATTTATAAATGTTCTTAGTGATGTTTCTAGTGCATTATTCAAGCGCTAGACTGATTTGTGAACCAATCATTTTAAAAATAATGCTGCCGGTTGAAAAATGAATGCGTTTGAATGAAAGCGAAGAATCTAGCAACACTGAAGGGACGCTGGTGCGTACGACGTTACGCACGCGATCAAACTATAAAACAAAGGATAAGCTTACTACAACTACGTACAAAAATAAAAATTGCAATCGAGACATTTTTTAAGGCTTTAAATTCTAACATTATTCTAAATTTATTTTTTGAATTATTTTTTGAATAAATTTTTCCTTTATTAAAAGGATTACAGAATTTGCTATTTTATCACTAGGCATGCCATAAAATATAGTTAAATTTAAATTTTATAACTTTTTTAACAATTAAAAACGATTGCAGAAATTTGATGTTTTTCCATTATCATCATCATACCATATCTGCTCCCTATGCAGAGCATATGGAATCCACAAACTGCCTCCAGGCCAAGCGATCGGCCGCCAGCCCCCGTGCATCCTGCCGACGAATTGTCAACAGTGGACGACCGGGACGCCGAGAACCTGATGCCTTGTAAAACAGGCGAGCGTGGTGGCGGCTCTCGGGAGGCATACGTAGTATATGGCCTAGCCAGCCGAAACGCCTTCGCCGGATGACAGTAGATACCGAGGGTTGCTGTGTCCGTGCCTCACCCCTGTGTTCCTTACAAAGTCAAACCACCGCACACCTAAATTTCTTCTAGGACACCTATTCTCAAAAATTTCCACTATAAAATTGATAAACTTTACAAAAATTCTCACATATAATACATTTTTCATGTCAAAAAATAGCATGTTTTTAAGTTGTAAGCAAAAATATATAAGTAATATATTTTTATTGTATACATCTTATATTGAACCGTTTAATTTTGTACTTATTCATGATTTAAATATTCAAATAGCGTGCCTAGCGATAAAATAAATATAGTTGCCGTGTACAGTACGTTTTGTAAAGATGGCCAAGTTAAAATCGCGTAAAATCGGATGTAAAAAGCTTTGTAAACGGCTTCCTAACATCCAACTATACCTTTAGTTAAATATAAAATTTTAATTTTTTTCTATATACAACATCGTTATATATATTATGTATATATTATCAACTGTAGAACGCTAATAATTATAAATATCATTTTCAACCTTAATCAATACAAAAACTTTAGAACTAATAAATGAATAAAAATTAAAAATGCGAATGGACAGATAAAGTATTATAATTAAAATGCGAAACGTGATAATTTTAAAGTTAAGCGTAATATAAGGCGATAATTATATGCGGATCTGGATTAACAAATTATCGTGGTAAGAATGCCACTCTTTATAAAATAGAAACATTTATTTTTGCGATAATTACTTTACGATCTAAGTTATTTGAACACAATTTTTTATTTACATCATTTTTCAATGCGTAATAACATCCCAAAAACAATAAAACAATATTTATTTATAAAATATTTGTCGCTGATTAAACAAAGCAATTTTTCTAATAACTCTTAAATTGAAATTCGCCTTATATTCCAACTCAAACTGCAATATTTGCTTCTCAAAATATTCGCACAAGCCGCAGAGAGCTCGTTTCTATAAAAAAAATTCACAATAAAATATTTTCAAAATGTCAACACATAATTTTTTACATGGATGAATACATATTACAATTATTGTTTAAAACGCAAGCGATCAGGTGGTCGTTGGTTTTGTACCGAGGCGAGTATCTGCGGAGGATAGAACGCCTAATTATTTAGAAGGTAGCGAGCGTATGTTGATCCATGTGGGTGAGCCGCCGCGCTTGGTGATGGCGGGTAGCAGGTATCACCTGGAACATTGAGATATAAAACATAATGATATGGCTAGGAAATAGATAGAAGACACTTAAGTCTAGACCGGAGATTGGATTGGTAGATGAACAAAATAAATTACCAGTTACTGTTGCTGCGTCTGCTGTTGAATTTCAATCTTCTCCACCGTCATGTCGGGGTTCATGGCGGTCGCTTCCTGTAACACAGGAAGTGTATTATATTTTTTAAATTCCATAAAAAAATTTAAATTCAAAAGATTCTTTGTAAAAAAAATATTTTTTAAATTTTTATTATTATATTTATTTAGTATATATATTTTTTTACATAGACAAATATTATTACATTACACTTAATTTATTTTTTCCTAACTATTCTTATCTACACTAATATTTCTCACACATATATTTTTTACACTTAGCCCTAAATAACTTTAAATTTTGTTATTTTCTAAATTCATCTGGCATCTCCTCATACATTTTGATGCCCTTATACATGAGACAATTCTGTGACATAGTTTTTCTTTTTCTTTTCTTTTCTAATTTTATATTTTTTGAACCTCTTGTTGCATATTTATGAAAAAAGTCATTGTTTTTTAATTTGTTTTGCAAATATCTTGGAATTATTCCTTTAAAAATTTTGTTAATTTCATCAGTTTCAGTTTCAATGCCACAAAATGGCGTTTATTTTCATAAATTTTTTTAATACAAAAAATAAAAAAGATTCCACTAACCATGTGGTTATCAGTGGATAGCAACATTATATTGAATTCTTTGGTCTACTGACATAAAATTCAAGAGTTAAATCATTTTTTTAATGTTTGTTCTTCTACTGCACTTCAATATGATTCGTATTGCTTTGTTTTACAGAATTTGTAATTTTTTAGCTCTCCTTCATTACTAAGGTATAATATAGATGAGCAGTAGTCTATTTGTGGGACAATTATACTCTTGTATATTAGAAGTGATTTTTTTTATCTAGTTTATATAAAAATTGTGTTTTTTTTTTTAGAAATCAATAATTATTTAGTGTATATTATGTAATATATGTAATGTAATGTTGCAAGTTGGTACTGACTTGTATGGCCTCGGCCAGGGCGCGGTCGTGGTCGATGGGGTCCCCGTCCGACTGGATGGTGATCTTCTGCTCCACGCGGGTCTCCACTACTCCGTCGCGCTCCGTCTTGTACTGAAAAGAGGCACGAAGCTGGGTTAGTGGCTGCTACTCGGAGACCATCATGAACGCCAACCCAGAGGCTTCAAGGCTTCAAACTTACTTGGTTGAGATATCACATCAGAGTGCTGAGAATTTCCAAGCGTTTATTTTACTTTTGACAGATGGGCGCCTATAAAGTTCCGTAATTATTGACAGGCAACCATAGACCGAAAAATGCAATACTTCATGCTTTTTTCTTTACGATAGTGAAGCACATGTTCTTTAGCTCCGATATTTATCGATATCGATGTTTATTGAGCCTACTTATGCAGCGATGATTATTCAAGTATATATATAAAATGTGATTTAAATTAAAACCTATTTGTTTTTTTTACTTTGTTTGTCGCGACACAGAATTTCCCAATTTACATTACGACAATAAAATATTCCTATGCATATTTGGGTTTTCTGTAGCTCCTGCACCCGATGACAAACTCCAATTAAGGAGTTTATCGGGACTGTATTTAAAGTTTCTTCTGTAAAGAAATTATGTATTTTTTGTAATATTTATTATTGAATAAAAACTGTTAAAAAAAAAAGTTTTACGACAGCGCTTTCGATTAACATTATAATATTTCCATTTTAGCCAATTTTTGACGCATTAAAAATTTGAGTCGAGTTAGCAAACGATCAAATTTGATGCCATTTTTAAATGCAATTTATAAGGAGGATGGGATAGAAAAAACTAATTTTACCGGACTACTTATCAAATACTGTAAAAATCCAACCCGGCAAAAAGTATTGAGACATTTAATTATTTTAGTAGATTAAATCGATTTTTATACTTTTTTTTTAATACCATAATAATATTTCCATTTTGCCTGCTTTTCAATGCATTGAAAATTTGAGTCGTGATGTCATAACTGTTGCAAACGCGACGCCATTTTTAAATGTGATTTAAAAGGGGAACAAACCTCTGACTAACTTTAGCGGGTTTTAAATGGGATTAACAATACTTTTGTGGTAATCCGATGTGATGAACTGCATTCATGCAATTCAGTAGGACATTTTCAATAATCAGGTTTTAAATGGAGGCGATAAAACAGTATAATTTTGCAATTTATTCCCGAAAACGGCGCTATAAAAAATTGATTGTATTATTGTTATATTGTTAGTGAGTTGAATAGTAAGTTACCGTGATGGTCTCCACGGTGCGGGTCTTGGAGCTGATGGTCTGCGAGGAGACTATCTCTCCCGGTGGGTGCTCCTCATCATCCTCGGCCTGGAACCAAGTATATTCAAAATATTATTGATATCCTAACAGAAACAGAGAAACTCTGGAAACGAATGTGGGTTATCTAGGCGTTTACAGGGCTTATGACCTGTCATTGGCTGGGTTAAGTGGCCACTTGATGTATTACAACATTCCCCATTCCGCCCATCATCTGATAACCACATATGACAAATTCGGAAAATTTCTATATACAGGGTTAATTTTTAGTCAGTTAACAAAAAAAAACCCTGAATTCAGTATCGTTAATAGAACCCATTTCAATAAAAAAAACATGTCCTTTCTCAAATAAAAAAAAAGAAAAGTGCAGTCAAATGATTCCTCAGAAACGGTAAAGACTTGGTCACCCCTAGGCGGAACGTCCGGCCGCCCCCCCCCGCCCGCGCGCACTTCCCCGTCGCACTTACCCTTATGCGCTGCGTGCATGAACTCAGATGACCAGCGTGTAATAGGGTGTGCGTAATTTGTAAAAAATATAGGAATAAAACTAATAAATCGTAAAAATAAAAAGTACATGTTTTTTTTATTGAAATGGGTTCTATTAACGATACTGAATTCAGGGTTTTTTTTTGTTAACTGACTAAAAATTAACCCTGTAGGTATATTGAAACCTTCCACATTTGAGTTGTGTTTTTTGACAATTTTCAACATTTTTTCTCTCTGGTGACATCTGTTGAGAAGATTGTTAAGCATTTTTGGAAATCAATCTTTATTGGTGTAGGTAAGGCTCCACATGGGTGTAATCCAGTAATTTGTCTACAAGCATTTGTATACATTCAAAATGTTATATTAATTTTTTTTACTGTATTCCAAATCATTGGAATGAATATGAGGAGGACATCTGACTTACCGTCCTGGCCTGGGACGTGAGCAGCGAGCTGAACGGGGGCTCTCCAGTCCCGTGGGCCCCCGCCTGGTACACGCGGCTCTCGGTGACCACCATACCATCGGGGTCCTGAACGGGGGCACAGGTATGGTATAGTAACAGCTAAATATTTACTTAATCACCATTTAACAGTAAAAGCAGACAACTGATTTTATTCAAGAAATTTATCCGCTGTAAGGAAATATATTCTAACTGTTTACACACTGTTTCGAGATAATCTTCGAATAGTTTGAAAATCATGATGTTTGAGTGATTCTAGGATTCGAATCGCCCATCCCTAACTTTTACATTAAGACAGAACCAATTCATTGAAAATTTGTGCTAAATTTAGCCTCTGTAAGGAAATATATTCTAATGCCCGCTGTATACGGGACAGTTTCTTGTTCAGAAAACTACACAGTTTCTTGTTCAGAAAACTGTGCAGTCTGTCAAACTTCTGTCAAAAGACACGCTAAATATGTGTATTTTTGAAACGCGATTGTAAGTTATTATCGTATGTTTGCTCTCAGGAAATTGTATATTTAGCTAATAATGTAAATATGTTATTGGTTTATACGTATTTTAAAAGCATACAATAAACCAATGTCTACTTAAACGTTTACATAAAAAAACATTAACTGTCATGTCAGCTTAAATCTGACATAAGCACGCAGTTTTTTTAAACAGTTTTCGTTGTATATGGGACCGTTTTCAGACTGCATAGAAAACTGCGCAGAAAACTGTCCCGTATATAGCGGGCTTAACTGTTTACACACTGTTTCGAGATAATCTTCGAATAGTTTGAAAATCATGATGTTTGAGTGATTCTAGGATCCGAATCGCACATCCCTAATTTTTACATTAAGACAGAACCAATTCATTGAAAATTTGTGCTAAATTATTGGGTTAATGCTTTCCTTGGAGTGGAATTTCCCAGTGAAGAATGCATTGAAAAAATATGTGTATACCAAGAACAAATTACTACGGAAGCAGAACAGAAGAAGAATATATAGTACCGAGACTATTCAACAAGCTTCCAGGTGAGGTGAAAGGCGCAAAAGAAAATATTGCTGAAGAAATTTCTCATAGACAATCAAGATTTCAAGTGTAAATGAGTGTGAGATAAAAGTTCACTTATTTAATATACTACACTTTTGACTTCTAAATTATTTAGCTCGTATAAAAGGTTTTATTTCACTTATTTTATATTATACGACTTAAACTATTTAGTTTAGTAAAAATTTTTACTTATATAATAATATAACTAACTAACTAACCACCACGCCATTTCCCCGTAGGGGTAGGCAGAGAGGATAGAACGCCATACCACTCTGTCCTGACATACTTAAATCTTACATCACTATAAGTGTAATAAATTGTGTGAAATCTTCAAACTGAAAAACAACGCACGACTTGGAGGCCACAACCTTAAGCTGGAGAAGAGCCGGTTTAATCAGAACCCAAGAAAGCATTTCCTGAGCAACAGGGTGGTAGATAGCTGGAACGGGCTACCGCAGGAGCTGGTCATTGCGAATAGTGTGAACGGGTTTAAGAATGGACTGGACAAGTTTAAACCTAACTAACTGTCCGATTTAGGCATATCAGCTTTAAGCTGCTCGCCTAATATTAAAATATAATAATAATACTTCCTTTGCTTCCTCTACATTCACACATCTTCTCATGCACGCACGCCGATTATTCCGACTTTTCACATGACCACTTTCAAGTACTTGACGTCCTTGGTCATGCCATGTCTTTCTCGGCATTCCTCGGCTTTTACATCCAGGCACACTCGCATCTAAACTTCTTTTGGCCGTTCTTTCATCACTCATTCGCTCCACGTGACCAAACCATCGTAAAAGCCCTTTCTTAAATTTGTCGATAATGCTTATCTCAGCCTTGCACTCTGCTCTAATTTCGACATTTGTACACCTATCATACATAGTCTTAATAATATAACAAGTGAAAACTTGTTTGGCGTGATCTAGATTTAAGTTTATTATGTTAAACTCGATAAATAAAAAAAATAAAATAATAAATAAATTTTTTTTAAAAAATGTAATAACAAATAATAATATAATTTTATCTGTAGGAGGGAAATTAATTAATTAACATATATAGGTATCCAATTTGACATCTTTACACAATGTAAGATTGGTGCATTAAATGAATACATTATAGATATGCTGAAAAATCATCACAAGTTTTGTTCTACAAAAAGACAAACCTTCTAAGAGTATTTAAGTCTAAGTACTTTCTCTGATGCAACATGATGCAGTATACATACATATATACAGGGTGTAACAAAACTTGATGTACAAGCGGGAAACCAGTGAATCTACATCATATTTGGAATAAAATTGTTTGATTTGACCCTTAACTTTTGAGAATTTTTTTTGCAAATTGTTATCAAATATCAAGTATTTAGTCAAATTAACACTATCCATAAAGAAAACAAAATTAAAAAACGCGTTTTAATAAGAGTTTGAGCAATTTTACTTAATTTGCCATACTTATGAAAACTTTTGTGAGAAGAAAAAAATTTTTTTTTTCAAGCTCAGATTAAAAAGCCATATTACACAATCGTCTCCAGATGCGATGTAGATTCACCAGTTTCCCGCTTGTACGTCGAGTTTTGTTACACCCTGTAGAAATACAGACTATATATTATATTATGATCATCGAAAACATAAAGTAAAATTTTGTCTAACATGCACCAAATTTAAATGCTGGGAGATTCGTAGAATATTGGCTGAAAAAATAATGGAATTAGAATACAATTTTAGTTGGTAAATTTATGATTATTTTGTTTTGTTCATCATCATCATACCATATCCGCTCCCTGTGTGGAGCGTATGGATTCCACAAACAGCTTCCAGGCCAAGCGATCGGCTGCCGGCTCCCGCGCGTCCTCCCAAGTCAAGTCCGCGTCCCGCAGCTCTGACGCAATCTGCCGACGGATTGTCAACAGTGGACGTCCAGGACGCCGGGAACCTGATGCCTTGTAAAATATGCCAGCACGGTGGCGGCTCTCGGGAGGCGCACGTAGTATATAGCCTAGCCAGCCGAAATGCCCTCACCGGATGACAGTAGATACCAAGGGTTGGGTTGCCTCACCTCTGTGTTCCTTACAAAGTCAAACCACCGCACACCTAAAATTCTTCTAAGACACCTGTTCTCAAAACTCAGAAGTCTGCTATCTTGGGCCCTGGTTAGGTGCCACGATTCGCAGCCATAGAAGAGAACAGGTGTGATGCAGGAGTTTTAAAGGCGGCATTTTGTTTTAACCGAGTAAATATCCGATCTCCAGACAGCTTTCATACTGTTGAATGCGGCGCCCGCTACTCCACGAAAGTTACACCATGAAAAATAATATATAAACCTACTGTAACTCTGTTACGAGTTTTTTGTTTGTAGTAATTAATAAGCAATACAGTTTCTAGATAATTCTGTGGCTTGTCACTTCCTCCCGGCGACTCACCCGGAACTGCTGGGCGTAGTTCTCGTAGTTGGCGCCGCTGTCGTCGTCGAAGTCGATGGGCGTCCCCGAGTCGCCGCTGCTGGCCGAGCCTTTGACACACTTTGACACATGGGCGCCTACAAAATTCCGTAATTATTGACAGGAAACCATGGACCGAAAAATGCAATACTTCATGTTTTTTTCTTTACAATAGTGAAGCACATGTTCTTAAGCTCCGATATTTATCGATATCGATGTTTATTGAGCCTACTTATGCAACGAGAATTATTCAAGTTGATTTTTTCCATGAAAAAATATAAAATGTGATTTAAATTAAAACCCATTTGTTTTTTTCTTTGTTTGTCGCGACACAACTCTAATTAAGGAGTTTATCGGGACTGTGTTTAAAGTTTCTTTTGTAAAGAAATTATGTATTTTTTGAAATTTTATTTATTGAATAAAGACTGTTAAAAAAACATGTTTTACGACAGTGCTTTCGTAATATAAACTCTGCTTTAAATGTCTGGGTATGTTTATAAACTACAAAATGTTAGGCAAAAATAAAATATAAATGTGTAAATAATTATAAATGTGTTAAATTGATTCTTCTTCAAATAAAGTAGATTTTTATTAGAAATCGATTCGGTAACGCATTAGGACACCCGTAATCGATACATAATCGAGCTGTCAAAAGTAAAATAAAAGTAAAAAAGGTTTCAGGAAATTACTCCTTTTTAAGAGCATACTCCACC
This sequence comes from Micrasema minimum, assembly GCA_022494985.1. Taxonomy (NCBI): domain Eukaryota; kingdom Metazoa; phylum Arthropoda; class Insecta; order Trichoptera; family Brachycentridae; genus Micrasema; species Micrasema minimum. The sequence continues at coordinate 29,780 of JAGVSP010002534.1, forward strand.
AAGTGCTCGCGGCCGCTTTCCCACACAAAGTATTCCTCGATTTTCTCCCTGCAATTTAACATTAGAGCAATGATTTTTTCACACATTTTAGATATCGACCAGATGTGTGTCTGTATAGTCTTATTTTTTAAATATTTAATTTGTTTAAGGAGATATAATAAAAATTTTTAAAAAATAAGACGATACAGACACGCATCAGATCGATATCTAAAATGTGTGAAAAAATCATCGCTCTAGTGTTAAATTGCGGGGAGAAAATCGAGCAGTAGTTTGTGTGGGAAAGCTGCCGCGAGTCACGTGGTGAAAGTATACTCTTAATTAAGAGCTATTCGGCCATCTGGTGTAATAATTTTAAAATGTACACACCATTTTATTGTGGAATTTCATAAGCAAGAAAATAATTACACTGAAATCCAGTTCCATTCTTTTAAGGGCTTTAACCTCGTCATTGACAATACTCCACAATTTGGCTATTTTCAAATCTGTTAATTTGTGTAAAATAGTAATTGGCATGGAAGGGTTGAATTCGTTGTTTTGTCCGAATAATGGGTAAGAGTAGTCGACAGCTCAGAGTAAGCGGAGGATAACTGGCCGTGCCCAGCAGACAGTGACAGACAGGTCATGCTCAGAACACAAAACAAAATGCAAATAAGTTAAAAAGTTAATGGGCGCAATGGAAGTTGGAACACTTTTTATAAAAGATATTTAGTTTTGGTTGCGCTAGTTCGCACAGCCTCTGATCAATTCGTCGGTATATCAATCATATCTGATATCAGCCCAGCATGGGTATAATCCAGTAATTTGTCTACAAGTATTTGTACACATTCAAAGATTTACTGGTTAAAATATAAAGCAAATAAAATTGGAGAGACATCTTCAGGCGTCTTCTAGTAAGTGATTAAGTTCGGGTGAGCCTTACCTACACCAATAAAGATTAATTGCCAAAAATGCTTAACAATCTTCTCAACAGATGTCACCAGTGAGAAATTCACTTGCAATATATACAAGTTTAAAAAATTTGTCATGTATGGTTATCAGATGATGGGCGGAATGGGGAATGTTGTAATACATCAAGTGGCCACTTAAAATGACAGGTCATAAGCCCTGTAAACGCCTAGATAATCCACATTCGTTTCCAGAGTTTCTCTGTCTCTGTTGGGATATCAATGATATCCGAACTTTAAAAGTACCTAAATACCAAGAATTTACGGTTGTTAATCTATGGGCTTTGTTATTATGCACTGGAGTTCAACCTGCATTGAGCGCAAAAAAGAGAAAATTTAAATTCAAACAAACATGAAAGATGGTAAAATTATTAGAAAAAGTAAGACATAATTAAGTTCAAATAAAATTTAATCAAAAATCAAAATGAATTAAGAGGGAACGAAGGGGATTAGCTAGAATCCTAGCAGTGGTAGTTTACCAATTGGTTCTCTTTTTTATTGATTTATAAAAGGGCTCCACTTTGGGCACACTAAATTATGCAATTTTCATTCAAGTAATAAAATAAATAACGTCCTCGTTCACTTGTGTTGAAGTTATTTTTATTTCAGTGTCACAGCACTAGGTGTCACTTTTTAAACTATATTATACTAAATGGTTCAAATCGATCGCCAAAAGGTTGATGCCCCACACTGGGCGCCAAAGTAAACTTAACAAGGTCACCGCCAGCCTAAAATATTGATATCTATCTTTGGATACCTCAATGAATTTCACATAATGTACTTATTTAATGTAATTAGGTCTTTTTAAAGATTTTAAACTGAATTTTAGATTGAGATTAAATTATCAAAATACACATTCTGCAAATCGGCGTGTCCGTTTTTCACGACAAAGCACTCCGCCAATTGGCGTGTGCTAAGTTTTGCCGATTGGCAGCGCTGGCGGTTAACAGCCCCACGTTGGGCGCCATTGTCAAATGTGAGATTTTCGAAAAAGTGAACCAATGTGGAAAGGTTGAGGTGCGTGGTGACCAAGCGCCTACCTGGTCTCCGGTCAGCACGGTGGTCTTGACCTCCTGCGTGACGACCCTCTGCTCCTGGCGGGTGGCCGACGAGGTCATGGAGTGCGCCACGGTCTTCTCCTGCGAGCTGCTGCGTCCTGGCGTTGGTGCCGAGAGGTCCTCGTGCGTGGTGGCCGTGCGCGTGGTCACAGGCGCGCGCCGTCACGTACGGCGACTTGCCCGCCGCGTCGCCAGCGACGGCTCAGCGCCTCCGGCCTAACCGACGCCCCAAGCGAAACGAGGAAAGGAAGAGGGGACAACAAAAAATCGACAGTTTACTAGAAAATCAAACGTGCAATTAGACCTTATGGGGCTGAAAATCGTAGTGGCCAAATTAATCAAAGCGGAACTTGGGAAACATGGGAAATATCGACATGCAAAATACATAAAAAACTTTTGGTTGTCTGTAAAGTCGGTTTACGGACGATAATTTTACGTGAAAACGTCATAAGAAAACATTGATGAAAAATAGCATTTACGTTTATGAATTGAATTGAATTATTATTACTGAAATTATCATTATTTTGTATAATACAAAGCAGGAATAAATTGAAAATTACAATTTTTTCCATTAAGTTTATTTTTTTTTGTTTTTTTCTCCTTGTGTCTGCTGCTGTCCCTCCCTTCTACTCGGACGCATCGGCCGATGGAGTGGAAGAGAGATAGAGCGTCACAAAAACCGAACGCTTAGGCCGATCGTGCCTCTCTAACGCTTGCACACTCGGCTCAGGCGGAACGTGACATTGAGTCATGCTTTTTCGTGTGTGTGCAGCCGGCGTTCATCGAATTTTATTAGACGTTATCGGGGGGGGGGGGGGGGGGGGGGGGGGGGGGGGGGGGGGGGGGGGGGGGGGGGGGGGGGGGGGGGGGGGGGGGGGGGGGGGGGGGGGGGGGGGGGGGGGGGGGGGGGGGGGGGGGGGGGGGGGCCTGCGTCAAAAAAATTTTTCGATTGATACAAGGTCCGATACAAGCATTTGTCGACCTTTGTATCGTTTGATTTTTGAACCTGAAAGATCTACATGTCGATATAACCCAAGGATATTAAAATGTTCTACGTACAGAATTCGATCTTGAACTTTGCTTATACTTATTGCCGCAATTACGACTTTCAGGCATAGTCACATTTAGGAAGAAGCTTGACATTGACACTCATTTAAATTACCAATGGGAAGTCTAAAATAAAGAATATGATTTAATTGACGATAAAATATAATATTTTTTCTTGATCAATGTCACAAGATTCTCCTAAATGTATCAGTCTCTAGGTTAGCTAGTTTACATATCAAAATAGACAATTCGATGCAGTTGAATCTAAGGACGGCACAAAGTTGAAATCAAATCATGCAGCTACGGTAAAAACAATCAAACGAAAAATTCAAATGGGATCATTTACGAATGGATCAAAAGCAAATATGGCAAGAAGACAAGCAAGCTGGTGTGAGGAATATGGGGTGTCTCCGATGTCCAGGAATATGGGGGGGGGGGGGGGGGGGGGGGGGGGGGGGGGGGGGGGGGGGGAGAAAGCGCGTCGGAACCTGGGTGGTTGACTGGGTGGAGAATGTCACTTCCCCGGTTCCCAGGTTCACTACTTCTTCGTGGACGTTGTGGGTGACGCCCTCCTGGTTCCTGGTCAGCAGCTGCTTGGTGGTCGTCTTCACCACAGTCGGGGAGTCACCGGGTCGATCTGCCCGGAAAGGGAGATGGTCTGAGTAACGGTTGTCCTAGCGCCCATGAGTCTCGGGTCATCTGGATCCACCTCGATGGTTTCTCCGGTGATGGGGTCGACCATCTGGTATACGTAGACGGTTTTCGATGTGACATTGTGGATGCGGCCGGTATTTTCATCAATAGAGCAATCTTTGGGATCGATTTCTTTAATCTTGCCACTGTCATCTCTCTGTGTAATGACAAACACTCTGATGATTATAAGGCGGCCTGTTCTGGGATCGATTCTGCCAACTTTGGTATAGATCTCTCCGGTCGCTGGGTCAATTTGCGAAGCTGAGAAGAGTGGTTCATTGTTTTCGTCGACTTGGCCAGTAGCGGAATAGATCTGTCCGGTGGTGGGATCAATCTTGGTCACCGCGGGATCTATCTCTGTTTGTTTGACTATGAGTCCAGTTTTAGGATCAAGATACCCGTAGATGGTGATGATGTATCCAGTTTTGGGATCGATAAGACCGGTAGTGTAGACTACCTCTCCCGAGGCGTCCTTCGGACCCGGAGTCCAGATTTGATTGGTTTTGGGATCTACTTTGATGTTCTTGGGATCGTTTGCGACAATAGGCTTTCCAGAAACAGGATCCACTCGGTTTTGAATGATCCTGATGGAAATGAGTCTTCCAATGTCCTTGTCTGGTTTTCCTGACTTGGGGTTGACTTGTCCAGACTTGAGGAGAATCTGCCCGGTAACGGGGTCTACCTTGACATCCTTAGTCTCTGGTTTGCCGCTCTTCGGATCGGTGTAAGTGATAGTTCCCTTGACAAGATCAATCTGACCATACTTGGTGTCGATCTTATTGGTTTCTGGGTTGAACTGCCCCGTGCAACTCTCCACGTGGCTGTTCTTGGGTTCGATGATTCCTTTCTTGGAGTCGACTTTGCCCACAACGGTAGTGACCTCGACAATGGGATCGATCTGAGTTCCGATGGAAATCAGTTGACCCAGGTTGGGATCAGACTTGCCCGTTTTGGGGTCTATCACTCCGGTGATGAGCACCTGTCCGGTCGTCTCGTCAACGTGGACTGGTTTCTGGGTGTCGTGGCCAGAAGCGTCCGCTACAAAGATGATTCCGTTAGTCGGATTGATAACTCCGTACTTGGTGGAAATATGTCCGGCTTCGACATCTACTTTGCCCTTAGAATGTTCGATTTGCCCATTGGCCGTGTCGAGTTTGCCCGTATTGGGATCGATCTTGGCGGTGATAGTTGTGATCTCGACAATGGGATCGTCTTGTTTGGCAACACTGAATATGTGGCCGACATTGGGGTCCATCTTGCCGGTCTTGGGATCAACGGCACCAGAGCTGACGACAATCTGTCCCGTAGTAGGGTCCACGTATCCATCCTTGGAAACCTTCTGTCCGGATGTTTGGTCGGTGACGACGATTCCCCCGGTTTTGCTGTTGATGACTCCGTACTTAGTTTCAATCAAGCCGGTGTTCGGATCGAGAACGCCGGTAGAATGTTCGATATCGGAGTTGTTCAAATCGGGCCTCTTTGTTTTTGGATCGATGCGGGTAATGATAACCATAATTTTAACGATCTTTTTCTTGGCTGGCTCTTTAGCGGGAGCAACTAGCGCCGTCGGTGATGCGGGAGTTAAACTTGCCGCTACAGGGATGTGAGAGACCTTCTCGGGAGATATTCTGGTGGGTGGTGATTTGGGAACAACAGGCTGGGAAACGGGAATACCGATAGAAGCCGGCTTAGTCGGGCTAGTAGGAGTAGCTGGGAGATAGGACCCACTGGATGGAGCGCCAGTTTTCTCAACACTTTCCTTGACTTCGACGCTGTAAATCTGAGCGAGGTTGGGATCGACTTTTCCAGTCTTGGGATCGATAACTCCTTGGGTGAGGACAATCTGTCCGGACTTCTCGTCAACCTTGCCCGGCTTGGTGGTTTGTTTGTTGGTCTTCGGATCTACAAAGACTATTTCACCAGAGCCCAGATCGATGACTCCAGCTTGGCTGAGAACTTGGTTAGTTTCTGGGACCAGCACACCAGTAAAACTCTCGGTTTTTCCTGTAGATGCGTCAATTTGTTTGGTCTTGGGATCAACCTTTGCGGTGACCACGACGATGTTCATAATCGGTTGGTTGTCATTTGCTACTAGCATGTGCTGAGTGAGGGAGGAGTCTGGTTTCCCCGTGTTGGGATCTACAACACCCTGGTTAATGGTTATTTGGCCGGTGGATGGATCCACGTGACACTTCCTCGTGTCCTGCTTGCCGGACTTGGGATCTGAACTGATGATGTGGTTGGTCTCTGGTTCGATGAGCCCATACTTGGTGAGGATGTGCCCGTTGGCGTGCTGGATAGCTGGAGTTGTCTCGGTGATTGATGAACCAGACTCTACTTGTTTGGTCTTGGGGTCAATCCTAGCTGTGATGGTGACAATCTTCAAGATGACGTCATTCTCTTCCCCGACGATGATTCTCTGACCGAGCGTGGGGTCCACCTTACCAGTTTCCGGGTCAACCACTCCGGAGGACAGGAGTATCTGGCCGGTTTTGGGATCAACTTGGCCGGACTTAGTTTCTGTTTTTCCCGTTGCCGGATCTACGACTGATATTTGTCCGGTCTTGGGATCGATGACGCCGTATTTGGAGCTGACCAATCCAGTCTCCTTGTTTAGCACTGCGGGAGAAGCTTCTACTTTACCATTGAGGTAGTCGATCTGCTTCGTTTTGGGATCCATTTTAGCTGTGATTGTGAAGATCTTGATGACGGCGTCATTGTCTTTAGCGATAATGAATTGTTGACCCAGAGTAGGATTCTTGTTTCCAGTTTTAGGGTCTACCACGCTAGATGTGAGGATGAGGTGACCAGTCTTCGGATCAACGTTGGCCTGCTTAACTTCTTTCATACCAGTTTTAGGATCTGTGACGTGGATTTGGCCGCTCTTGGGATCGATGAGGCCGTACTTGGAAATGATGAACCCGTTAGATTTCTGCAGCACACCGGGAGTTTCCTCAATATCACTCTTGGACAGGTCGAGCTGACGAGTTCTCGGGTCGAACTTGGCTGTTATTGTCACGATCTTAACAATGGTGTCATTTTCACCGGAAATTATGATCTGCTGCCCGAGAGCAGGATCAGCCTTACCCGTCTTGGGGTTGATGACGCCAGAAGAAATGAAGATTTGCCCTGTTTTGGGGTCAATATCGGCTTGTATTGGGGTCCAGTTTACCCACCAGGGAGAGGATGTTGACGATGCCGTCGTGTTCTCCGGCGATGACGAACTGTTGTCCGAGAGAGTTGTCTACCTTCCCGGTGTGTGGGTCCACTACGTTGGACGTGAGTAGGATCTGGCCGGTCTTGCGGTCCAGCTGACCTTGCTTCACCTCCTGCTTGCCGGTCTTGTGGTCTGTGGAGACAATCTTGCCGGTGTTGGGATCGATGAGACCGTACTTGGTGACTATCTGTCCGCTCTCCGTGTCCAGGAGGCCGGTGGAGTGGTCCATCTTACCATTGGACGTGTTCAGCTGCTTGGTGTTGGGATTGAGCTTGGCAGTGATGGTCACAATCTTCAGAATAGGATCGTTCTTTCCGGCGAAGATGAACAGTTGGCCGAGAGAACTGTCTTGCTTGCCGGTCTTGGGATCGATAGCGCCGGGAGCTAGAATGACGTGTCCTGTCTTGGAATCCACGTGTCCCTGTTTGTTTTCTGTTTTACCGGAGACGACGTCGGTGACGGTGATCATTCCGTTTTTGGGATTGACCACGCCATAATCAGTGTCGATATGGCCGTTGGCATTATTGACAACTCCGACGCTGTGCTGCACGGTGCCGTGAATGAGGTCTAGTTTCTTGGTCTTGGGATCGTACTTGGTGGTGACGACCATGACCTGCACCTCGGTGCCGGACTTGACGCCGGCCACTGGAACGAACACGGGCGCGGGCTCGTGGGTGGCCCTCTCCAGGTCCAGGAAGGCGGAGCTGGGGTCGAAGCCCGTGTTGGCCGGGGCCTTAGCCTGCTCCTTCCTGGCGGCCGACTCTACGTAGTCCAGCCCGGGAGTCTTGAGCGGCTGCTTGGTTTTGGATTCGTCAGGTAGAGTCTTCCTCTTCTCCGCGCTCTCAGCTAGCTTCTTGTCCTCTCTCGGGTGCGTAGTTGAAAGCGAGACCTGTAGCGCGCCGTGTGTTGGGGCTCTGTTGCTCGTCGGGGGAACTTTGGCTGTCCCTCTTGGGTTCCTTGTCGTAGCTGAACGCCCCCTGAATGAAAGGTTTTCTAGTGGGACTCTGGTTGGGATCAGACTCGTTGTACTCGTAAGGTTTGGTGTATCCTGGCTTGTCTTTAGTAGGACTCTTCTCCAGGGAGCTGTCGAGGTTGGAGCTTTCGTTGGAGGTATCGAGGAGGGCAGTTTTGGACTTGGATTTGGGTTCCTTCTGTTTCTTGTCCTTATCCTTGGATTCCTTGGGTTCTTTGGGTTCTTTGGGCTCCTTGGGAGTCTTCTCCTTCCTTCCCGAACCGAAGAAGAATCCTCCAGCCTGTGTGATTTGTTGAAAAGGAAAAAGAAAACAAAAAAAACTAAATAAACAATCATATTTACAAACGAGGCAACAGTAAAACCTAGTACTAAAGATGGCAGAAGCATGCCATGGAAGGCCACTGCCCATTGCATTGCGGAAGCGACGAATTACATTGTTTCGGAACAAACCCGCCACAAACACAAAGTAAAATATTAAATTTACAAAACAAAAGTGAAAATAACGCGAAGCTAAATGGCAATATGGCGGCTCAAGCTATCCGCAGCGTAATACGCGCCCGGCAGCTACAAACTCTACCGGGAGATACGAGAGCAGAACGTGGCTGCGAGTGAGGCTGCCGGGCGGGAGAGAGACTCCGCTTGCACAAGTACAGAGACACTAAGGGCCGGTCGTTTGATCATAAGTAAAAATTACATCTTACTCTAGTTAAAAGCAACCGTGGGTAAGTTACTTCAGAATGGGTTGTTCGACACCTCAAATTCTCTGGTTAATCGCGTTCCGAAACTAAACAATGAAAATTTCTATGGAATGACACCAATTTCATCGTTTTTTCTGTGACACAAATGTCACATTCGATCAGCTGTTAGATGGCCGCCATTTTTTTAACTTATACTTTAACATATACCCTCCGATATCGGCGGCTTATTTTTTAACTAATGAGTATACATTTTGACCATTGGCTAGGAGTAACTCACGATCACTTTACTTTAGAATTTTAACTTATACTACTGATCAAACAACGGCCCTAATACACAACCAGACAACACACTTGCAGACATCGGATATATTCATTCTAAATAGAGGGCTTCCATTTCTAGAACAATGGCATAACAGTACAGGTCATCTCAAATGACGGACTCACTTTCTTATGTGAAATTAATTTTCCTCCTAATATTTAATACAAAACTAAAATACAGGGAAAATTTTAGTCGGTTAACAAAAAAAAACCCTGAATTCAGTATCGTTAATAGAACCCATTTCAATAAAAAAAAAAAAAGTATTTTGCTGTTGAAATGCGATCTCTCAGGCGAATGTGTGGTAAGACTATGTACGATAGTGTACAAATGTCGAAATTAGAGCAGAGTGCAAGGCTGAGATAAGCATTATCGTCAAATTAAGAAAGGGCTTTTACGATGGTTTCGGTCATGTGGAGCGAATGAGTGATGAAAGAACGGCTAAAAGAAGTGTGCCTGGGTGTAGAAGCCGCGGAAGGCCGAGAAAGACATGGCATGACCAAGTACGTCAAGAATGAGAAATTGGTCATGTGAAAAGTCGGAGTAATCGGCGTATGTGCATGAGAAGATGTGTGAATGTAGAGGAAGCAAAGGAAGTATGTCAGGACAGAGTGGTATGGCGATTCTATCCTCTCTGCCTACCCCTACGGGAAATGGCGTGATGGTTAGTTAGTTACTTTCCCGAATAAAAAAAAAAAGAAAAGTGCACCCAAATGCTTCCACAGAAACAGTAGAAGACTTGGTCACCCTAGGCGGAGCGTCCGTCCGCTGAGTAGGGTGTGCGTAATTTGTAAAAATTATTAGGAATAAAAATAATAAATGGTAAAAATAAAAAGTACGTGTTTTTTTTTTATTGAAATGGGTTCTATTAACAATACTGAATTCAGGTTTTTTTTTTTGTCAACTGACTAAAAATTAACCATGTATATTCAGAAAAACTGGGAAAAAACGAGAGTCCGCCATCCGAACAACCGCGTACGATAATGATAATAACATTACAACATAATAATGGTAATTTACAAAAGTTACAAGACTCTGAAACTAGGGCCTAGTTTGAAACAAACGTGAATCTATGGGAGAACATTAAATTTACTTGTTACATACAAACTGTATTAATGGAATCTAGTATTAATATTCAAGTTGAAGGTATTTGTGATCCAATATACTTTATTATGGTGCCTATTGCAGAATTCAGACTGGGACGGGAGACCCGCGTGAGGGGCACTTACCTTCGCTTTCTTGCCGGACTTCGGGGTCTTCTCCGTGTCGCTGGACGTGTTGAGAGTCGAGTCATTATCGGTCCCTGGAGAAAATAAACGATAGAATTTTATTTATTTATTTATTCATTATAAAACGCCTATACAGGCTTCTCACAAAAAGAGAATACAAAAAACTTATTGCACATACATAAAAATGAAAATATATATATAATACATAATAATGCCTTAAATACAACAACAGTACAATGCTTGAGTTTATGTACACAAAATGATACTTTACTGATCAATTCTGGATTTGATGAAGTCGCACACCAATAGGCCATTCCTTCGGAATCCCTATTTTTTGGCGTAATTATTAGCGTAATTTCTATTATCGGTGTTTGGATCAAACAAATGGCAAACTTCTTGTGGTGCGACCCGATTTTTAAAACATGAATATAATTTAACCGAGTAGAAATATCTCTGTTATTTTCCGATATCCCCAACAGAAACTCTGGAAACGTATGTGTATAATTTAGCTGTTCTACCACAGGGTGCTTATTGACCGGTCATTGGGCTGGGTTAAGTTGGGCCAACTTGAATGTTATTACATAATTACATACAAAAAACAAACTAAAACCATCCTCCTGCCCCATTCCGCCCATCCCATCTGATAACCATATATGACTACATTTTTGATATGTATATATTATGGAACTCATGCGTTCACTGATATCACATTGCAACGTGGAATTTCTCCACTGGTGACATCTGTTGAGTAGATTGTTTAAGCGTTTTCTTGGCAATCAATCTTTATTGGTGTAGGTAAGGCTCGTTCCGAACATAATTACTTACGTAGAAACGCTTGACAGATGACTGAAGCTTGAAGGCGGAATTGGGAAATTTATGTAAAAAAACAATGACAAAAAACAAAATAAAAAAAAATTAAAAAATAATGCGTCTACAAACATTATTTAAATCGAATACCAAGTGGCCAACTTAGACAGACCATGGAACAGGTCTAACCTGTACAACGCCTAATAATCCACAGTTCTCTGTTGAGAAATTCAATAATATCTGATATCTAGCCCAGCCATGGGCTATAATCCAATAAATTTGATTTCTACTGTGTAATGTACACATTGATAAAGTGGTTGTTGTTAAAAAGAATTTCTGGTTTTAAATATCAAGCAAATAAAAACTGGAGAGACATCTAAGGCGTTCTTCCTAGTAATCGTAAATAGCAATTCGGATGACCGTAACCTACACCAATAAAGATTGATTGCCCAAAATAATGTTTAACAATCATTTCAACAGATTGTATACCAGTGTGAATATAACATTGGATTGTGATATCAACGGATAGCGAGATTAAATATATCTTGATTCAGAACTCAGCTTTTCATAACTCTTGCGCCTACCACTATGCACCAAAAACGGGGATTAGGGAATAGTCAGATATGATATGCGGCTGTCCGCCACATATCACAGTGGTAATGAACTTCTCTCAAGTGATTAAAAATAAAAGCAGACTGCTGCGAAAATCTCACACACAATTCCCAGGAATGCTAAACTTGCCCCTAGTCTGCGCAAGTAAACTCAGGTAAAGTAGACTACCGCTAGGAGCTTAGGTCTAAAACAGTATCAATAATTGTAAAGTCGTCCAGGCGCTATAGTAAGCTGATTACTCTTATTATAAAATATTTATTTATTTTATTTTATTGTTTTTTACGACCCCCATAGGTTTTTTAAATAGACATTTTTAAAATTATTACACAGTAGGTAGCTATTCATTACCGCCATGAGATGGCATCCAGACCTGCGTTCCCTAAAATGCACTAGATTTGTGTTTGAAAGCATCAATATTGTTAGTTCACTTGTTAGGCCATTGCGTGCTTCATCGTATCGGTGAGTTTGCACTGAGTAATTGGCGATGATTGGCTGCAGTAAAATAGTGCATTACTACGGGTAACCTCTAATTAAATTTGTTAGTTGACACACAATCAAACGTTTACATTTTAATATACTTTGACAGATAAGAGCAAATCATTTAAATTTTATCTATTTTATAGTGTTTAGTATAAGGCCAAATTCAAAACAGTTTAGTGTTTTAAAAAGTTACAATTTATGTTTACAATGGGATATATATTAATTTAAAATTAATAAAGCGCAAAAAATTAACTGTTGGCAACTCTTTCATGTTCTTTACGTTGAACCCTGTAATAAGGAAGACCAAAATGACCGAGTTATATTCAAGCTGACTTCTTACTTAAGCATTATACAAAATTTTCATAGTTAATGATTATAATGATTGCTCACCGTTTTCATTGGTCGAGGCGAGGGCCTGCTCGTTGGCCGAGCGGTTCTCCTTATCCTCCTTTGTCTTCTTCTCCTTGTCCTTGTCCCTTGTCCTTGTCCTTGTTCCTTATCCTGCATGTCTGGCTTGTCCTTGTCCTTCTTGCCCAAACAGCCCGACGGACGGCAGCACCTGCACGGCGCCCGCCGGCTTCTTTAAACGTAAACAGACGGCGTCGTACACCAGACATCTCTTAACTTCAGAGAATGAATAACAATATTGGGTGCGTTATTCCAATTAACAGAGCAAATACAATGCATAATTTCAACACAATATTACGGAGATGGAAAAAAATAACCGCACCCTATTCCGCATTTGTGACACAAATGGAGTTACTCTCAAATCTAACAAACACGCACTAGTACCTGTATAGTTTTGAGGACATCGTATAAATGGAGTTTTACTCTGTATAGGTTGGGATAGATAAACAAGGTTTTAATTTGGGACTGTATAATAATTTTGGACATGGAACAAAGTTTACAAATCCGTATAATTTAGGATACAAACAAGATTTACTGTAAAAATTTGAGATATGTGAACAAAGTTTTACTGAATAATTTAGAATTGTAACAAAAGGTGATGTGATTGGGATACGAAACAAAGGTTTTCTCATGCAGCCCTGAAGATGGGACACAGCAATGTGCTCCCGAAACGGCAACACAAAGCCCACAAACACAGCAAATAACTGACAGAAAAGCATAATCTGTATTCTGAAGGCCCGTTAAAACATATACTTACTAAACTTTGAACACGGGTTACTTTCAAGAGGCAGACATGGAAAATATAAATTGTTCAATATTGTACTTCTGATATGTCAACTAAATAAAAACTATAAGAATTTAACATAAAACACAAGCCGTTAAGTTAAGAAAAAAAAAAATTGTCTAAAAAAAAAACTGGTGACAAATGTTGTCTCTAGAAGCTTGAATGATTTACGTTACGATATTACGTTTTTTTTTATTATCTCAATTAAAAAAATTTAATGAGGGAATCCACTGTTTTCTAAAGTATTTTTTTTTCTATAAACTTACTATTTAACTAAACAAAAAAAATATATTTAATATTTTTTTTATAAGTTATTGATGAAGATACGATTTTTTAAAGTTGCACATTTCAAATACCGCGCTAAATACCAACTATGTACTAACTGCGTCATTTTTGCAGGAGTGACGTCATAAACGGGTTGTTTAAGGCCATGGTATTCTCCAGCCAGTAACAAAACTGTCAAAAATCTATGCAAACTGACGCGGGAAGCACCGATAAAATATACCGTCGACTCAACTGTCATATACTGTTAACAGCTGTTCTAGAGAGACTGAACGGCGGCCATCTTTTTTGCAATAGAAGCTTGTATGTAGATTGTATTCCATATAAAATGCCATGGAACGCGGCTACGGGGGTTTAAAAAACGAAACCGGAAACACTACACTTAGATACAAGGAGTGACGTCATTGTTTAAGATTTTGAAATGAATGCTATTTTCAACATTTTTTATTAATTTTTGCGTGCGTTTTTGGGATATTTCATCCCACTTCAAAATTTTTTAATATTCGCGTCTACACAAAAGCATTTTTAAAATTCAATTCCGGCTAGCAGTGGATTTCCTCATTTGCAGATTGGCGGCAATGCACGCCGACCGACGGCATATTGGAACCGTCCATAAGCGGAGTAAAAATTATAACCTAAACTAGTTGGCGAGTACAAAATAATACACTTATATAATATACGGTGAGAAGCTAGCGGTGCGGTGAAACTAAATACATTGTATTCTATAATATGAAAAAAAAAAACATTTAAATAATATAATCACACCCCCAACATGCGGCATAAATGGTAATTTGTATTCTGTCCTCGGCCCGATACTTTCCAATCGTAGAAATGGGCATGTTTTTTTTCAAACCAAAATTTTCCTTGAATGCAGAAAAATTAAGCGTAGAATCACAAAACCACCAGTGCTATCCGTTCGTAGATCGGATAATAAATAAGCGAGATACAATAGTTTATAGTTTTCAAAAAAAAAATACAAAATCTTCAGATCACAGAAAATCAAACTTTAAATGATCGTATCTCGGTTATTAATCATCCGATTTACGAACGGATTGCACCGAATGAACTTGTGTTTTTTTTTTTTTTTGCATTCACAGAAAATTTTCGTTTACAAGCACATTATGTAACTCAATGTTTTTTATCCCATCTATTTTATATAAACTTAAAAAAAATACTAAGCGACATAGCACGTGCAAGCGAAAATGACATGATATTACTATGGCATTTGGTATCATTTTCCCTTGCACGCATAATGCCTCCTAGTAAGTTTTTCCTTTCTTGGTAGTTGGTAGGTATCGGGCGGGGGGGGGGGCGGGGGGGGGGGGGGGGCGGGGTCGTATGGCTACAACATTTGGTCACAACCTTGGCGGCGTCCTTGGAGGCGTCCAGTCCCCCTCCATGGAGCTGCACGAGGACGCGGCGCTGTCCGCACACGACACCTAGCCGCACGCACGCAACACACAACACGTCACTTGACATAGAGAGATAGCGTCTCGTGCGCGATAGGGTAAAAAAAAAATTTAGTCTAGCTC
The DNA here is from genome assembly GCA_022494985.1 of Micrasema minimum. Classification (NCBI taxonomy): domain Eukaryota; kingdom Metazoa; phylum Arthropoda; class Insecta; order Trichoptera; family Brachycentridae; genus Micrasema; species Micrasema minimum. The sequence goes on from JAGVSP010002534.1 coordinate 44,860, forward strand.
AACAGACCAGCACTTGGATCATTTATACATGGAGTTTTTATTTTGGATATATGAAATTTGATACTATTAATGAATTGAAAATTTTCGCCAAAAAAAAATTTTTTCAAGAAATCAACTGTCCCCAAAACCCC
>JAGVSP010002535.1:0-47075 GCA_022494985.1 Micrasema minimum
GAATATCCAACCTGTTATTATAATAATAGTTAGAAAATATCAGAACTATGTTAATGCATAATAATTGTTTTTCCCTTACCTACTTACGATAAAGATTATGCTCTAAAAGATAGGAATATTCCGCTCATTTGAAGGGAAACATGATCCAAAGTTGCAGTGTTGTTAAATTTTTAACAAGATGGCGTATATCAGTTCAGTGTTGTTTTTTTGGGTGTATTGTAAGTAAAAAAAAATAGATGTCTCATTATTTATCATCTACATATTTGATTTTTAAACTTGTCTTTAATTGAGTGAAAAAGTTTTTATGCAGAATTAGATTGCTATTTTGCCTGCACATAATAATAGCACTTATGTCCGAAATTAGGTGCAGAATTAAGAAAACATGGTTAAAAATACGTATAAGGAAACATAAGAAAGGAGGGTTAGTGCCGGTAAACAGAGTTAATGGTGCCTTAAAGTCAGTCGTATCTAATAAGTGTTTATCAAAAGAGGTTAAATTGGCAATTCATAATGGGAGTTCTGGTACCAACCCTTATGATGGTAGTGAAGTGTGGTGTTGGAAAAAGAAGGATGAAAGTAGACTGAATGCAGTTGAAATGCGATCTCTCAAGCGAATGTGTGGTAAGACTATGTATGATGGTGTACAAATGTCGAAATTAGAGCAGAGTGCGATGGCTGATATAAAGCATTATCGACAAAATTAAGAAAGGTCTTTTACGATGGTTTCGTGTCATGTAGAGCGAATGGATGATGAAAGAACGGCTTAAAAAATATATATGATGCGATTGTGTGTGCCTGGATGTAGAAATCGAGAAAGGCCGAGAAAAGACATGGCAATGATCGAGTAAACAAGTGCTTGAAAGTGGGCATGTAAGAAGTCGGAATACTCGTAATGAAGGTAAGGTGATTAATCTTAAACTTCAGCGCTAGTCCAGTCCAGGGTATCACATTGTATAAGGGTATTCAATAGATTTTTTTTCAGTGGTGACAGTTTTAGTTCCAAGTGGATTTCTGTGTGAGCGACAATGGGAGATGGTCAACACTGCATCACATGTCATCAAAACACCAAAATGATTCAGTGAGGAAGTAGTTCTTCTATAAGGTACACAGTAATTTAAGCCACTAGCAAATCTGATTTTGTTCTCAACCACTGTAATCCTTATAAAGTGTTCTCAACGACGTTAACCCACCACCTACCAAAAACTCTTCTGAGACACTTTTTCTCAAAACATTGCTATTTCGAGCATATCATAAGGCATCAAGTTCCCGATGTCCTGGACGATCACTGCTGACAATTAGTCGATAGTCAGAACTACGAGACGCGGATCTGATTTGGAAAAATTAACGGGAACTGGAAGCTGATCGCTTAGTTAGAAGCCAGTTTGTGGAATCCATATGCTATCCAAAGGGAGCGGATACGGTTAGATGACGATGATGATGTAGTTATTAGGTGCAATGCAAGCATTGGTTTCTGTAATAAATAATTACTGACAAGAATCCTGCATTTAATTGCATCTATTTATATGCACATAATATCTACCTTATGCACACAATATCGAGAAATTATAATAATGTGTAAAAATAATTGATTGATTGTTTTGCAAGTTATTCATGATGTAGGCGCCACTAAAAAATATGAATGATTGCATTTATTATGTTGTTGATTATGTTTTGTTTTATATAAAGTCATTGAATAATTTCTTACAAATAATCATTAATTTGCTTTTTTTATGGTAAATCCAAATATTTTAATTTTGGAGCGACTTTCGCAATAGTTGTAAAACTGAGACTGAAAACGAGCGGGATTTGAATCTAGAAATTTCAATTCGGCAATCGCGACTCTTAACTACTAGACTACAAACTGATCGTGTTTTAATTTTATTACACCTATAACTAGTTCTTTCTGAATATATTACTTAGAACAGATAATACATGGCACAAGATTCCAAATTGATTCAATTTCTTTAAAGTACTAATTAATCTGTATTGAGAGAGAAAACATATTACTTTAATGAAAGTAATTGCTTCCGGAGAGCCTAAACCGTGATTACCTATTTTACAAGGCATCAGATTGTCGGCATCCTGGACGTCCACTGCTGACAATTAGCGCCAGTTTGCATCGGAGCTATGGGAAGTGGACTTGACTTGGGAGGATGCACGGCAACTGGCGGCCGATCGCTTGGCTTGGAGGCAGTTTGCAAAATCCATATGCTCAATATAGAGCACGGATATGTTATGATGATGATGAAAATAAACTAATTATGTTTCTTTGATTTATTTTCAGGTAATTTGGACTCCAAACAACCAGGAACTCCGATAGTTTTGCTGATGAAAAAAAATAATCCTTCTGATTCCGGTGATGGTGAAGGTGTTGCGGAAGAAGTAACTTCAGAATCAAATGACGATAGTAAAACCAGTTTGAATGAAACTGAAAAATGCTTAGAGAAGTCTATAAGTGCCATAGCACCTCAAGACATTGTCAAAGGAAATGACGATGGACCAAGTGATGCAGACGATATTAAGAGTAATGTGGATCAATTAATATTTGTTAAGAAAGATAATTCTAATTCAGATGAAAGCGAGAAAATCGGTGAGCTTAAAGACAGTTCTCTTGACGAAGAAAACAACGGAACAAATGCTGAGGATGATGATGAAACAAGTACAACTCTTCTAGAAGTTATCGATGAAAATATTGAAGACGTTGAAGAAAGTACTGATGGAAACGAAGAAAATGATGAGGACCAAGATACTGAGACTCAAATTGATGGTGTAATCCCGATATCGAAAGAGTCTTCTTTACGAAAGCAAATGGATGATTTTAATTCAAACTATGGACACTTTCGCGGAATAAGATCGATCGACGAAACAAAAGAGTTTTTGTACAGTGAAGATTTAGGAAGTGGCGATGAGACAGTTTTAATTATCAAAGCATGATGGTCAAGAAAGACAAAGTATAAGACAAGAGTCATGCAACTGAAATGTTTTGTGTTATGTTACGGGCTTATCTTATCGAAAGTAACAAAGCAAATAAAAAAGTTACGAATAAAAAAGATATCTTACAAACTCGTATATGGCTTTGGCTAAGAATTTTCATCTAAGTAACGAGCGTTTAAAAATTTGTAGATAATGTGTAAATGTTCTACACTACATAACCCAATGAAGTGGAAAAAATGTATAATACAAATTATGTTATTATTTTATAAATTTCCCAACGTATACATTTGACTAACTTACGATTTAAACTTTTTTTTTAAAAGGCGTATAGAGGTTTTTTAAAATATTTCTGTAATATATATTTTTTTAAATTGCTCAAATGTGATACGTCTACTTCTGTAAAATCTACTTAAAGTTATTTATTTTATTATTGATATAATTTGTAATAATTAAAAGTGAATAAATACTAAAAATACTTTTACAAATATGTGTTAATGTATTCCCTTTAATGTTTCCAATGTGAAAAACGAAATATTAAGTATTCTTTTTTTTTTAAATGTATATAACCACTAACAATTTTTTATAAGCATAATATTGATATGTTTGACAGCAAAATTATGCTTTCAATATTGATAATAAAACATTTATCATTTATACACCCAGTGAAATCTGTACTGTCTAGTGTCTAGTCTATGACTTTTTGTGTATTTTAGTATTTGTTTTTATTATTTTCCTTTACCTTAAACGTGTTAATATTACTGCTTAGTCAAGGGATACAAAAATCGACCTTTTTATCAAAGTCCTTTCGAACCTTCAGAAACTTGACGCTTGATGTAATTCCAAATAATATCAAATATCAATCCCACAATAAATAAATAAATAAAAATCTACAGTGCGTTGACCGCGCTAACAAAATTTGGCAAACCTAACCCTTTCAGCCAATTTCATTTTACAGCATGGTTACTCTATCTATTGACTACAATAAACCAAAACGGGTATCCAGGCAGGCACTTTATAAAAAAAATAGAATCATTCAAATAAGCTGTATTCAAGATTTATGGTTTAAACTCAGACCTTTTGTTTTGTTTTTTTTTCGCTAGTGTGTTGGAAACCAGCCCTACGCTATACTTTATTCACAAAGGCGAATAACATACACGTTTGTATGCCGGTGTAGTTGTGTGTTTGTGTATTTTTCTTCGCATGTATTATTTAGTGCAATGTTGTACAGAACATGCACCTTTTTGGCGAATGACCGAAACAAGTAGAGTAAAATAGGCAGTTATTGACCTCTAATAATTTTCTGAACCATTTTTAATTTATTATCATGTATATATAAATATTAAGGTACCTAGTGTAATATTTTATAAATCTAACTGAAAATCCTCACATTGGACCCTATACTGGACTGAAAGTCAGATGCGATACTTCGAAATGTCGAGTGATTTTGCACTAATTTTATTCTTGAATCTCTGCTATGGCATAAGTCGATTAAAAAGTCATGCATATCGAGTCCTTTAGACTTTAGACTACTCAACATGAATATCACTACTACAACTACTCTCCCTTATCCGCACCTAATGGTGCATAGGACACTGCATTGGTACACCAAGTTGTTACGTGAAGGCAAGATGATCAGTCTCAAGCTTCAGCGCTAGTCCAAGGTATCACATATGAAATATTTTTGTGCGGAGACATCTACGTCATTAGGGTCTTAAGACGGTGGAATTAAATAATACGATGGAGTTTGTGCAATTAATCCTAGGAAGGAAAAATGTTATCGAATAAACAAAACTTGTTTTACTTAACAAAGATAAACCATAAAATCTATTCCGTGAAGTGTTATCAGTACAAAGCTTTATGTTATTTTATCAAGTTATAACAGAAGAACTTCTCAAAGATACACACAAAAAACAAATCCGTATGCATATGGAACGCGGCGAAAAATAAAAGGAAAATATATAGAGAAGAGAGCGCTAAATGTGTACGGACGGGACCAGGACATGGGCATCCAAAACCCACGTATTTTAAATAGACTGCCTGAAGAAAACATACTAAAAGAAGAGAAAAAAAAAGACGAAAGAAGCATTCAAAAAATATCTTGTAAAACTTATTTTTTCAACCATACTATTAATATATTTTATATATTTATTTTTAAACACATTCGGTTTAAATAATATCAAATAATACCAGCAAAATGTATGGGTTACGTCGTTTATGTAATGTATGTAATAGAGAGCAATCCCTGCTTTAAAACTGTTTAGCAGCAGTTAAGCGGGAATTTAACTTTATAAATATGTACAAATAAATTTAAAAATAAAAAAAATAAAAAATTAAAAAAACAGCGTGTATTTTTAGAAAATTTGTACAGAAACGCCCCTTCTAGTGAATTCTTGTTCGAAGGTAGTTGCTATACAAAAACAGTAGCTGGTTTATACTACTGCCCATTTAACCATCGACATACAAATTATGATTGCATGTCAAGACTAAATAATATAATGATTTGCAGCTTGTACCTAGCTACTCTATATACCTACAGTGTACATAACACAAGTCATCGCACTAGTGATTATGACGAGTGTTCAAATTTGTTGACATCGATTTAAGGACATTAACACTTGATATTTTCAGATGAACGACTCTTATAATGAATGCAAGTATGAGGAAAATGGTTATAAAGGAAATTGTTTGCATTATTTTTTTTGCATTTTAGCTCTGTAAAATGCGTGTCAATATTCATATAAAAATATTAAAATTGGAAAATACTGCTATACATTAAAATATGCATGAGGTCGCGGTTTCGGTTTCCAGTGGGGGTGGTACCTAGGACTGGCGCTGAAGCGTAAGACTGATCATCTTGCCTTCATGTAAAACCAATGATCAAGTTTCGCTGCACTTGTGTACAATGTAGTGCCCTATGCACCACGAGTTGCGGAAAAGGGAGAGCAGTTGTAGTAGTATTTTTATTTATAGTCATCGTGGTAAAAACAACCATTTCGATATAATTATAATTTTATTAGAGTGGATAATTTTCGGAAGATTAATATCACTCCACGATTTGTTTTTATCGAGAAACCAGGCTTGGAAGCTGGATTATTTCTTATTCAAATTTGAAAGTGTTTAATTAAAATTGCTATTTTATTATCTTCTTTGAGTACTTTTGAGTAATGAGAAAAGATTTAATTTATTTTTAGCTTTTACTAACCATCAACCGAAATTCAACACGAAATTATTTATTCAATTCTAACCTTTCCATACTTTTCGCCATTTTTCACAAATTTCGGGTCTACCTTTATCCGACTCATGTTACAATATATCTTAAAAAGGGTAGGTAGGGAAGATAGAACGCCACACCGCTATGTCGTGGAATACGGCACATGCTTCCTACACATTCACGTACCTTCCCATGCACACACGCTGAATTATTACAATCTCAAAAGCCAAAAAATCCCAATTATACGGGAGAACATCACAGAACAAACAGGCTAGAGCAAAATCCGAATCTTAATAATTTGTTACATGAAAATGTAAAATGTCTCGGTAAAATCAAACCATCTTGAGTAAATAGTTAGGATAAAAATATTGTGATCCTGTCCCAATTTTTTAAAACTACTAAACTTTTTCGTAAAATCGTTAACACCAATTACTGATATCAGATGGAAGCTGGCATTCCAAAAGTCCGTGCGCTCTGTAGCTGCAAGACGACCTTGATTCTAGACTCATATCTGCTTTCAGCAAAATTATATAGTTTAAATTTCATTTTTACGTAGGTGAAGCTGAAATTCAAACCGTCCAGGCGCTTCGCAGCTGCAAGACGAATTGGAGTCCAGTACTTAGATTTAATATCGTTTCTTAAATAATCGTTGTTCTCAGATCATCGACTAAAAAATTGGGACTGGAATTAATTAAGAATATTGAATGTACATGTACAGCGCCCTTGAGGTGGCTTCTCACAAAAATGGCGCATAATAAATTAGCCAATTATTATTATGAATGCAAAATGATCAGCATTGTCCAAGGTATCAGTATCACTTATGAAATATTTTCTTGTGAAAAACCACATTGAAATAAACATTTTATATTAAACCTGTCGGGAATAGAACTAGCGACCTCGTGCATGGCATCACAATAACCACTGCACCGCAAAGCAGAAATAATATATTTTTTAATGTTTTGTACAGGAATAAGCTAATTATGCCTCCATAATCAGGTTTTCGCCTGTCGCAATATGGAAAGTCGAATTTCTCGCCTGTTTTCTATCAATCATAGTGCCAGAAGTTGTCGTGTACTCTTTAATTTAGGCCTACCCACTTGCGTGTGAGTGCATTGTGTGTGCATACAAGGTGCACGCACACACGCACGTGGGGGTTAGTGTGCATGGTGTGTGATGGTGTGCGTAAAATTTGGCAAGTACTACGGTATGCTGTAGAATAACTGCCTTGGACAAGAATCGTAAAGGAGTGCAATCGTGCAACAACGTAAAAAAAAAAATAGTTCAATTAAAAAAAAAACTACCGCAGAGGCGCTATAATTTTTTTTTACCTTAATATCCTCTGAACTACATTTAAACAAATTTCTTTAGTTGAGTATAATTAATGTTTTATTGTTGGTATTTGTTTACAAGACAACTAAAACTTATTACTTTTATCTTATTTTGAAATAAATTTAGAAAATGTAAGGATTGAAGAATGGGAGAAAATTTCCATTACAAGATAGTGAAAATATAAGACGACAAAAAATATGTAGGGAGAACCAGGTTTTTTCTTATTTTTCATTGTTGCCTCTCTTTCTTCTAAAGGAGGAACATGATATTTGGACATTGTAAGATTTCCGCCCCAAGATCCTTTCACTTCGCCCGCCGGCTGATACAGTTATTCTATTATCTGCTCCTTAAAAATTCAAAATTATAAAATATGTTATGTGTTATGTTGTTTTCTGCAATCGCGACCCGTGGCTGTTGAGGTAGACAAAGAAAAATAATGTAAATCTAATATATTCATTATTGAAATGTTTAACAACTCTGTTTTATGCAAGAAAGTAAATCAAATATATTTCCATTTTTATGTGTGATGTGTAAAACAAAAAAAACAATAAAATGTATCCTAAAATTATTTTTAAAATCTCCAAATAAATGTACATTTGTACAATAATTATTTATTGTTTGTGTAAAATTTATCTCAATGTTAACTGCATGTTTCTTATTCTCACACCTGTCATGTGTAAATAAAGCGATAAGGGATGGTCCGAGAATTAGTATGCAGAAGATCTAGAATTTCCCCCCCTTTTGAGCTATGGCAGTAGTGGCTCGTCTGCGCTAAACTAAACCATGCACTTTAATGGCTCGTTCGCTTTTTCGGTGGTAGGTGATCGTACCATTATTCCGCGCCCCGCCGCGCCGCTTTCCCGCCATCCGCGGCCGCCATCTTGTTTTTTTTCATCCTTCATTATTTTTTAGCAGCAAGTGAGAGCGGCTAGGAGGGTATGTAGGTACATAGATGTGGCCGGCCCAGGTACAAGAGATGTGAGGAACATTTCGGCAAACGGTCCCCCGGTTCGGCGAGCGCGCTCAGTACGTGGCGGGCCGACAATCATTCTGGTTAGATTTTTTGACTAGCGGCTACAACTCTTTGACTATCCCCGGATGCGCGCGCAACGGGCGGGGGCGCGTGATTTTTGACTTTCCAAATTTGAATTTAAATTCATTGATACACATTTTTAGCGAATTCAAAAATTTCGCATTCATATTTAAAATTAGAAAATCTAATATATTAGATCAATATTAGACAAATAAAACGCGAATAATCTAACTTCTAAAACGCTCTGGTCTTCTATATTTCAAAGTTCAAATCTTAAGTTCAACGATTTTTTTTCTTTTTTTTATTTCATCAAATATCTTTTCTTAAGTATTTCTTCTTTTCAGATTCGGCTAATTACATCCATATTATTTCAACGCGTTCCTCACAGCAAGGAGATGACTCAAAACGGATCTTTTACGATGAGACATAACCAAAATTGCGTTTCTCTAAACTTTCTCCTGCCGCCAGCCTGATACAAAGTGCAATAACAAACATGAACAATTTGTGAAGTTTTATTTTTTATTGTTGTAATATAACAAAGAAGACATTATTCATATACCATTTTACATACATAAACTGTGCCAAGTGTTAAGTTTCTCTACAGAAAGTCGGTAAGTGTCTATTCAATTTTTTTTTATCAAACAAGAGTTAAACTATTTTAAAACAAATTAAAATAGAATACTTTTAACTAAAACGATTCTAAAATATCATAAATAATTTTAACATTATTTTTGTACCGATTAAAGTAAGAACAGTAGCAATAGAGATATTCTATATGATTTGATTTGAATTTACATATATGTATCACATAAAACAAAAAAGTATTTTAACAGTACAAAAGATTCTAACGTTTGAATAAAATTAGTTGTGCTTTCATTTCAAATTTCGAATAGCTCCACTCGGATATAAAACTATTTTTTACACCTCTAATTTCAAATTGCAGCTGCTCATCGTTCCATTTTCAAATAAAACACACGTATAAAAATTGTACAACTTTTGAATAAAGAGCAGATCGCTTCGCTTACAATAACTAGCGTTGCGCGCTTTTCACGACGCTTACGCTAGACTGACTCCTAGTACCCTTCTCGCCTACTTTGTGCGCCACGCCACCCACATCCGCAACTAGCCAAATAGTAAAGCTTTTACTAGACGCCACCACTATTAAACGTTCTCTAGACGCGAAAATCAACAGGTCTCCGTTTTCAACCGCCGACCACTTTTGTGTTTATGCGCGGGTGGATTTTGTGAATACCTGTTGAAAATAAAGCGTATTTTTCTCACGGTTCTTCTTTTTTGCGTGGATTTGCGTGGATCAAAAGATCAGTATGAAATCATAATAATAGGAAAAGTAGAAAATAATTATTATTTGTACGTTTTGATCAAATAATCTGTATTTTTTAGAAGCAAAAAGTAGGGGTTTTTACCTAAATCGCTTTTACGGAATTGATTTTTATATAAAATAACAAAAATATACTCAAACTATAATGTAACTTTGAAGAAAGCTAAACATTTTAATACCTACATAATAAATTAATGAAAAAAAACTTTGAGTTTTTAAAGTGAAGATTCAAAAACATCTAAATTTCAAAAAAAACTCTTTCAACTGGTTAAAAATAGATGTAGGTACTTTAAAAGTAGAAAAAAAAATTGTGGCGAAGGGAGTGGATTCGAACTAAGGACTTCTAATCTGGAATTGGGCGGTTCTAACCACAGGAGGACTAGAATCCGTATCAAAATGCAATAATAATTCATTGTATATTTGCCAAATGATTTTTTTCATAAATTATTTTTGGAAGGTACTATTTTGAAACATAACAAGTAGATATTGCATAGAAGCCATGTATATATGTAGATATAACAAAACCAAATGCAATTAGTGTATTATTATTCCTCTCGTGTTGCATGTAGTTGCAGTGTGCAAGTTAAAATGCAGCCCGTGTCTGCAATGCAACACCCAAAATATTTCATTCAAGGTGAAAATTCTAAGCTTTTAACTTTATTAAAGCCATGCGTTTTGTAAATAATTGGTAATAGTGTGCTCTTGGTATAACATACCTATGTAGATGCAATCATTTAAATATTATATTTTTTTTAAACATATTTTAAGTAGATTTCTCCGGAGTTTTAAAAATAAATTATCTAACCTAAAAATTGATTACGGTATTCATATTATCCGTAGACAACATTATTTTTATCCACCCTTGAAAATGTAAAAAAATAACCAAAATAATAAGAAAAACGGACTAATCCACGTCAAAATACTAATTAGAATAGGTAAAAATAACATTCATTCATTTATTATTTCATCTCATAAGTTAATGATTTTTCATACTTTTATGTTTCAATAGACTAAAAATTTAGTCAAACCTATGAAAACAACATAAAAAGAAAATCATATACTTTTATGTGAAAATTCTAATTTAATTTGTTGTATTGATCCCGTCGGTAATCGAGCCCGTAGGTAAGTGTGATAGTTCGACGTGTTAACCACTACACTATGAGTAAAAAGAATTAATTATGACACTCAGTCGTATTCATTATGATAACGCACGTAAGATTTTTTTATATTTTTATTTATCGAACTTTTCTTATTATTTAAGAACTTTGAACGTCTCTGATAATAATAAAGTTGGCGCCATTTTTGAGGGTCACTGTACTTTTAGCATTCTTAAGTTTATTTGCATAGAGCTTACTGTTTTCAGATTTCTTTTAAATCCAGCACAAATCAGTTTGCCACTACAAACAAATATACTGGGAGAAAATTGATAAAATCAACAGTCATTTAATTGAAAAAATTATAAATAAATCATCTAAGAATTAAAAAATTATTTAAGTAGGTTTAACGAATAACTTACTAGGTAAATTAAACTAAACGATAATTATAAATCACTCTGATCACTATTTCTTTAAATTAAAACTATTTGTTTTCATATCGCTTCATGGCGTAGTGGTAGTGGAAAGCTTGTTGGGCTACCATGCATTAGGTAGCGGGTTCGATTCCCGATGGGGGTAAACATGGAACATTTATTTCAATGTGATTTTCATATAAATGTGATATGAACTAGCGCTGAAACATAAGACTGATCATCTAGCATTCATTCAACAAATTATCAAGATTTACTTTACTTTGTGTAAAAATGCAGTGCCCTATGCACCACAAGGGAGAGTAGTATTCATTTCATACAATGCATTTATGTAAGTACCTACTTATTAAAATTTTTCCCTCAATGACAGGTCACAAGCCCTGTAAACGATAGATATCCATATTTCCTTAGAAACTTCTCGCATCTTTACAGATGTCACTTGTAATTTAAAAGCAAGCCCGTCATGGGGATATTCAGTTTTTGTTACAAGTATATCCAGCTTTTAGCTTATTTGGCAATCCTAAACCATAAAAAAATAAATGCATTTTTAAATTGTACAATAAATAAATAAATAATAAAAAATAAAAAATGTTGAATTTTAAATATTGTCTTTTAGTGCCGGTTTTAAAGAATAAAAAAAATATGTTTTTTTGTATTTTAAAAAAATAGAAGTGTGATATACTAGTAACTACTACTACTTTCCCTTATCCGTACCCAGTGGTGCACGGGGCACTGCATTGGTACGTCAAGTGCAGTGAATCTTGATAATTGGTAACGTAAAGGCAAGATATCAGTCTTACGCTTCAGCGCAAGTCCAAGGTACCACATAAATATGAAATATTTTAAAGTGAAAATCACATTTCAATAAATATTTCATATTGATCCCCGTCGGGAATCGAACCCGCGACCTCGTGCATGGCAGCCCAACACACTACCTACACCACGAGGTAAGTGTGATGTACGGTGATTTAAATTTGAATATTTATATACTTGAATATGTACATTTGGTGATTAAACTAGCAAGTCATATTTAATTACTTCTATTCCGTTCATTGCATATGCATATCTAATAAACCTGCTTACTGTATACTAATTTTCACCTCTAGATAATGTAGGATATTTGCATCTACTTATTTCATACTTAAAAAAACGCGTACTATTTGTATCGTTAGTATGCATTATTTTATGTTCAATGTCAACTTTACTACAAATAAGATACAAGTAAATACGTAAATAGTTTTTTTTTAGTATGTAAAATAGAATTTGTAAAAAGGTAATAAAATACAATTATTTCTAATCCTTTGAGTGTTATACTTTTATTTATTTCGTTTTAACGCCCATAGGACTTTCTCATTTAAACAAAGTTACTCAGTACAATATAACCAGAAAAGAATAAGCAAAAATATCGTGCATAGAAATTAAAATACGAAAAGATGATTAGTCTTACGCTTCAGCGGCAGTCCAAGGTATCACATATAAAATATTTTTATGTGAAAATCACATAAAAATATTTCCCAAGGGGAATTGACCCGCGACCTCATGTATGGCAGGCAAGCGCACTACCGCCATGCCACGAGGTAGACACACGACTCTACCACTAGACCACACCCCGGTTCAATCAATTTAATCTTTAAGTCTTTATTTATTTTCAATGTTTTGAACGTAGTAGTTTTAATAATTTATAAATCATTAATTTATTAATTTATGAATAATAATAAATTATTTAAATCGAATTGCGAAGTCAAGGATGGTGTCAGATGGGGAAAAAGAAAGAAGAAGAAACTGGCATGCATGCATTGAGAGAATGGCTGATAGTAGAATAGCCAAATCCGTGATGCATCTCTGCCACCTGGCCGCCAACTTTCTGGACGACCTGCAAAAAGATGGAGGGACAGTTGGGAGTTGATATTCCAAGAGGCAGCATCGAATTAGAATGATAGAGAAGAAGAAGAAGAAGATTTAAGTCGAATAAGCTAACATGACTATAAAATTTTCGAAGATGCGTAAAACATGATTGACAACACATAACCTTTTATTACAGGTTAAGTACACAAAAACGCTTAACTTTCGCGTTGAAGCGGTTGCATTGGTACTTTCGAAATGGCAAATCCTTGAGCACGTATGAGCGTCATACAAATAAAGAAATTTGCATTATATAAAAAATGACGCATGCATTTTTGTGCAATTTTTAAAAAAAAACGCATTTGAATCTGAAAAGCTGCAAGTTTTTAACGCAAAACATTTATTTTTTTCTTAAAAACGATAGAAACAAAGAATAATGAAATTTGTTTTGATTTTCTTCTGAATAAAGATGTTTTCATACTGACATAAAGATGAAAAACACGAGATTTTAAAAGTTGGGATTAAAAGTATAACGCACAAGCTAGAAATTAGAAATTGGTTATTCCTAAGTAATGTGAAACTAGGTTTACAATAAATACCTACATAAAATAAAAAGTACCGAAATTTGATACTATAAAAAAAAAATATATAAAAGACATTTTGATTTCTGTATGGCTTTTCGTAATTGACGATTATAGTAATTTTAGAGTAGGTATTATACATAATCAAATAATTAAAAATAAAATTTATTTACGAAAAAAGGAAATTATAATACATAGAACATTCAAATATATTATATATTTTTTATACTTGGTCTTTTTTGTGTACCATTTGTAGATATTTATATGATATGTGATATGAAATATTTCATGTGTGATACCTTGGACTGGCGCTGAAGCGTGAGACTGATCATCTTGCCTTCATGCAACAAATGACCAAGATTCACTGCACTTGGTTTACCAATGCAGTATCCTATGCACCATTAGGTGCAGATAAGGGAGAGTAGTTAACATTTATCGCATACCACAAATATAAAAGTTATATTTTTGCAAAATCTTGCTCAAATAACTCATCTAAATTAATGCGAACCCAAAGCAGTACACGAGACAGATTTTTATTTACATTATAATTCAAGTCATGGTTGTATTTGAATGCACAAGGATATTCAAATCGTGTTTGATATCACAGGAAAAGGACAATAGACTAGTCTTAATAATGATTTCTAGATATCCTTTTACATTTGCGGTCGTTTTACTGCCAAAACAATCCTAGAACACTTTGTATTCCATGCGGGACGCGATATTCGCAGAAATAACAAGACTCAATTTGTATAGGGGTCTTGGTATCAACGCCATATAATGAATTTTAACTAATAAGGACAAAATAGCACCTAATAGAATTTGTTTTGAGAGAATTTGACTTAATATCAGTCTATTCCATATAACTTATGGTTCTCATTTTAAGCATACTTATATAGCATTATAAGCTATTAGTGTAGTGGATTTCTCGTATGAAGTCGCGAGTTTGATTCCCGACAGGGTCCATGAGGTATTTCATATAAAATTAAGCGCAAGTATACATGGTGTAACAAAATTCGTAGTTCAACCCGAGAACTGGTGATTCTACATCATGTTTGGAGTCGAATGTGTAATATTACTTTTAAATCTTGGTTGGATTTTTTTTTTTATCCTAAAAGTTTTCATAAGTAGGTACCGTAGTAAAATTGCACAAATTCTTATTCAAATGCTGAATTTGATTACAGTTTACAAAAAAATATACTGAACCATTTTCTCAATTTTCTCGAAAACTATGGATAAGATAAAAAAAAAATGCTACAAATTCGACTCCAAATATGATGGAGATTCACTAGTTTCCCGCTTGTACGTTGAGTTTTGCTACACTGTATATATATTGTATTAATTCATAAACTTATTAATTCATCGACAAAATTAAGAAAGGTCTTTTACGAGGGTTCGGTCATGTACAGCGAATGGATGATGAAAGAACGGCTAAAAAAATATATGATGCGACTGTACCTGGATGTAGAAATCGAGGAAGGCCGAGAAAGACATGGCATGATCAAGTAAACAAGTGCTTGAAAGTGGGCATGTAAGAAGTCGGAATAATCGACGTGCGTGCATGAGAAGATGTATGAATGTGGAGGAAGCAAGAGAAGTGTGCCAGGACAGAGTGGTGTGGCGTTCTATCCTCTCTGCCTATCCCTTCGGGGAAATGGCGTGATGGTTAGTTTGTTAGTTAGTTAATTCATTAACTTCACTGAAAGTCCTGTTATTTCAGTAAAATATTTATTATTATTAAACTTTCCCAACAAACCTCCCTTCCCTGTTTCCTGAAGGGGATTTACGTCTGAATTACCTCACAGGATCACGGAACTACAAACTATAAGTAGGTACCCCTGACCCTTACCTATCCCCAGGGACCCACCTGTTGATCCCCCTTCGTCCCATATGATGGATGGACCCTTGTAGCCTCTTTGGACCCTTTCAGACTCGGCTAACGCGATCGTGCGGGAAGAATTTTCATTTATCTAAAAATATAATATAATTTAAATACGATTGTCAATTTTGTCAACATAAACAAAATATCGTATCTAGTTGTTTGCTCGTGGTGTGGTTGTTAGCGCATTAGGCTATAATACACGAGGTCGCGGGCTCGATTCACGACGGGGTCAATATGAAATATTGTTTGTATCAATGCTTCACATTAAAAATAATAATCTCTATTATGATACTTTGGACTGGAGCTAAACGTTATTATATTATAACACCAAAATTAAAAAATATTTAAAGACAATCAATAAATCTAAGACATGTACCTACTCAGAACAGCATAATGTACAAAGGATTCAAAAGGTATAATGAACTACCGGAGACTGTCAAAGAAATAAACGGATTAAATGAATTCAGAAGCAACCTTAGTAAAAAACTAATGTTATAATAAATATTTAGATGAAAAAAAAAATATATTAGCCGTAAGAAATTTTTTTTATAGCTAAATAAAAATGTAAAATAACTAAAAAAAATATTTTTTTATGTAGGTACTCTTGTATTCAAGAGGTATACCAAATCTGAAAAAAAAAAAAACGTGTTTTTCCCTATTCTTATAGCATAGAAACACGTGAGTAATAAATTATTTGTTAGTTACGACTTTTTTATCTCTCGAATGTCCATTTACCATAAAAAATATGATTTCATAACAAAACCCAAATATTAGGTCCGGGTCTGAAAGGGCTAAGAAGGTATTACTTCCAAGCCACTGGCCGCCCATATAAGGGATGGTTAGATGTTTGGTGTATGACGCGTTCCAGACAGCCTTTTATTAGGGGAAACATTACTTTGTTATGATTTATTTTCTTCACTTATTAATGGCACATGTACATAAGAAAAAAAATTTTTGGCCATACTTAAATCTTATCTCTCAAAAATGAGTACAATAAGATAAAAAAGAAGTGTGTTATATTATTACCTAAAATATTTAAGAATATTAATTTTCTACTACGTAATATTTTTCATATTATTCCCCCTCATATATACAAGTATACCTACGTTTGGATATCCTTGGATTTTTTATCCAAGTATTTTGTGTTCAAAGCACTTTTACTGCAAATTTATGAAGGTACTTGAAACACACAATTTATCAAATATCTTTAGATAAGAATTTAAAGGGTTACATTTGCGAACAAAAAAAATAGAAACGGTCACTAAACACAAAGAAACAAAAAAAAAACAGAAAGTCTCAAATTGCAATCAGCTTTGTCCATTTTACCAAAAAAGTGCACTAAAATTGTGCGACCGGATTTACGGTTCGTGATTTCTCGCTAAACACGAATTTAGTGCATCTTGTTAAAACTGCAACTAAAAATGCATTCATCACTTTTGTGGGTAATCAGTTACGCTAGGCCGTTAATAATGATTCACGAATTCTGTTTTCAGTGCAATTCCCAGAGAAACCAATACAAAATAAATTTAAGACTATAAGTGAGGTTAGTTACCTTTAGACAATAAAGATTTTAAGTTGATTTTGGCAACTATGTAGCTATGTTTTAAAACTACATTTTTACACAATGAATCTAAACAGTTTTTATATCTAAAATATTTTAATCAAAAATTGGTACTTAGGTTTTAAAGGCCTTAACTACGATTTTTCATTTTAATGTACTAATGATCCTAAAATGTTCCGAAATTTTTTTATAAGGAGTAAGCTAAAATATGTAATTATTTTATATTTATAAACGTACTGAAATAATGCTTAATTTAAATATTTTAATATACTAATAGTATTTAAGGTTCATAGATTTCAAATTAGTTACAACAGATTCTGGGATAAAGGAATGGATGGTTTTTTTTAAAAGTTTTATTTTCTAGGTTACTCCTAGTGAATTCTTTAGGTAATAATAATATTTGTAAAAACTCATTTTAATGCTTTGAATCTTTTTTTAATAAGTTAGATTCTTATTCGATTATAGGGAAATTATAATATCGTACTGGAAATTCTTACGAACTTCTGATACGGTTTATTTCACAGATTATCTTCGAACAAGAATTTCAGAGAAGTGACATTGCATACTTGAAAAATTCAACCGTGTCTGAGGTGTCTAGTTACCCAATACGACACTCACTACGTCATCACTAGACATCTACGTGTAAAAACGTTTCGTGTATTGAATATTTTGCTGGGGTAAGTTAGACTTATTCGATTATAGGGAAATAATAATATCGTCGGAAATTCTTACGAAATTAATAATACTACGGTTTATTTCACAGATTATCCTCGAACAAGTATATTTTTCAGAAAGTTCGTATGAAAAATGCCCGTTCTAGTGAATTCTTGTTCAATTATTTCAATATTAAACGTTTCGTGTAGACCTATGTGCTATTACATTCAACTGTATAGTTCCCTTGAGATGAGTTTTTTTCATGATTTTTCATTAAATAAGTTATTTAATGAATTTTATTTTTACAATTTGAAATCTCAACAGAGACGAGAAATTTGGAAGGGAATATGGATATCTAGGCGTTTACAGGGCTTATGACCTGTCATTCGCTGGGTTAAGTGGCCCCTTGATGTATTACAAAATTCCCCATTTCACCTAGTATTTGATATCCATATCTGCCAATATACAGTAAAATGGCGCGACGCTTCACATGTGAGCACTCTCTGTCATCCATTGAGAAAATTGCTAAGCATTTTAGCAGAAACCTTTATGATTGCAAGTGAGATTCTTACCAAATTATATCACCTACTAGGAAACGCCTGAAGATGAAGCTTCAATTTGTTATGCTTATAACTTTTACCAGCTAATTTTTATAAACAACATTAAAAATCCAGTTTTTGTCTACATGTTTTTGGACTCAAAAAGTTGTTTTAATTTAATTTTTTCAGTACTAATTTTAAATTAAAAAAATTATCACTAATGCATTCGTCATTCTCAATAAATAATACTCCTAAGAAACGTCATTTGAATATAATTTTAGTTTTCAGTGTTTGAATGTCCTTGGACACAGGGTACATTGTACCCAATAGTCTCCTTGTACCTTAGAGGTCCCATTTCATAGTTTCGCCAGTGCTAGAGTGTGCGTGCACCACCACATGAGCAGATTTTGGCTGACGTATTGTATGCGCTAAGGACAATGTCCCTTCCATGTATGGGTGTGTTGAGATTAAATGCGAATCGCGACCCTCTAATAGGGTAATTGGAAAAGCATTGGGACTTTAGATAAAAAAATAATCTTTATGACTCTTTCTGCGTTAGAAACTCTTAGATCGTTTAATTCTTGGTCTAAGCTAAGAAATTTAGGTATTTCCAAGTTGATCCGGATTTAATGATAGTCCCAAAGCCTCAAAAAAATTATCAAATTGGGTTCTTCCTCGATTTTTATTTTTTGTTTTAAAAAAATTGATTGAAAAATTACAATATCAAGGGAATTTTTTTTTTAATTTTTACGATGTCACATGATTTTTTTAGCGCGTGTGAAATCGCTCGCAAAATCCTTCATTTGGCACGCATACGGTGTGACGTCACAGTAATATAGGCGCTCACTTCATAGTGAATTTCACGCCTTTCATGGTGGACGGGTATGACGTCATTAACCAATAACGGGCGTTAAAAATCATTCGTATTTTCGTATTTTTAAAACAAATATTTTTTAATAAAAACTACATTTTTGAGTATTGTGTTTTATATCGTTGGAATTGTAAAAATATACGCTCATTTGTAACGTTTTTAAGAATATTCATGTTATCTGGAAGAATTTATTACTAATATTCAAACTATTTTCTACGGAAGGTGAAAAAAATTTAAAGCTTTAACTATAGAGACGTCTTTTTTCCGTAAAAAATAACGGGCGATAATTTTACGTGATAACGTCATAAGAAAACATTGATGAAAAATAGCATACTTTTATGAATTGAATTGAATTATTATTACTGAATTGTCATTATTTTGTATAATACAAAGCAAGAGTTAATTCAAAATTATTTTTTTTCCATAAATTCACTTTTTTTTTGTTTTTTCTTCTTGTGTGCTGCTGCTGTCTCCCTTCGAACTCGGACGCATCGGCCGATGGAGTGGAAGAGATCGATGCGTCACAAACCAAACGCTTAGGCCGATCGTGCCTCTCTATCGCTTGTTCCGCGCTCTTGCTTGCACACTCGGCTCAGGCGGAACGTGACAATGAGTCATGCTTTTTCGTATGTGCAGCCGGCGTTCATCGATTTATTAGACGTTATCACGTCAATAAAAATGAAAAAAAGACTAAATACATGATTAATTAATAAAAATCATCTTGATCCATAGCGTATGCATCACATTTATTTTAGATAAGTTTATAAAAAAAAATCTAGGTATGCCTTCAACTAGCAGTAAGAAATAATTTATGGATATTTCAAGCATTTGTTTTCAGTATACCTTGTATTAAGCGAAATGCGTTCGTGTGCGTAAGATCCCAAATGTCGTAGGTATGCTAGCAATTCTTTTTTTATCTCCAGTATGTATGTGGGTGAATTTATACACTAAAAAATAAGTCTATGCATCTGGTAGGACTTTTCATGAACTGACTGTGTTAGTGCGCCTTTAAAAATATTTCAGTAGAGCAATGCTAAAAGGTACCTACAAGTTTATTACTATTATTATGAGTATGGAAAATGTATATATATTTTTGTTTATCTTGAATTTTAGATTAGTAAATTAATTGATTGAATTAACCTGTAAAATGGCATCTTCGGCACGGCTTTAAGTCGAAAATGCCCAATTACCAGTGGAAAAAACCTGTAGATGTCCGTAAATGTGCTTCAATAGAAATTTTAAATCACTATACATATTTAGAAGAAAAAATAATATTCCAGAATTTTCCAATCAAAACCAATTTTATATTTATATATGTTATTCCAAATAACAAAAATAACATTTTATATGAATCTCGCCCTTTCCTGAACTGAATGCTGAATAATTGCACGCTATTTTATATAAGTACTGAAAGAAAAATTATGATTGCTCTCTAATTAAATTAGAAATCGGGTATTTCATGTTCAATTAGTTTATTTATATAATTAAACTTCACAGTTTCTACTGTGTACGAATACGTTTTTACGGTACAATACGAATTTATACTGGACCAGTTTACAGTACTTAATTACAAGAATTTAATTACAAATTAAAAAAAAACAATAAGCAAAACTTTTATCTATGATTAAATAAGCAGATATTTTCTGATAAAAAACAAAAGAACCTTTTTTTAAATAAGAATATACTTCTATTTGGATCTGATCTCTTGAAAGCATATAATATATAAAGCAAGTATGTTGGTATGTTTTTATTAGATGCAGCCGGACGAATGCCGAGCTCTTTCTATCGCTATTGTTCCGCCCAAAAGCAAACAAAACAATATTCTCCTCTAACAATTATTTATTTGTAGTTCTATAAACCGCACGAATAAAAATAATATGGAGCTCCGCCATCTTGTCTGTTGCATTTCCGTTAATAACTGATCGTTATTCGGCAATTAGCTACGTGAGAAAAAATACGCCATTTTGAAAATTACAACATCTTTAATCAAATTATGAATTTTTGCTAGAACATTTAAAAAATAATACACATTTCTCAACAAAAATCGTAGTTACGTTTTTTTTATGAATTATGTATTTTAATTTTATGCTATTTTTTAGAGGTCACGTGATACGCGGCCGTTCGATATTCTTCAATGATTTTTCGCCATTTTTTGAAGGAGCGGCCGCGGGTCATATGACCGTAAATCCTTTTAAGTTCAATACTGCGAACACGCAGTGCTATGTGCAACATTATCATCATCATACCATTACCGTTCCCTGTGTGGAGCATATGGATTCCACAAACTGCCTCCAAGCCAAGCGATCGGCCGCCAGTTTCCGCGCATCCAACCAAGTCAGTCCCACGTTCCGCAGTTCTGACACAAACTGCCGACGGATGGTCAACAGCGGACGTCCAGGACACCGAGAACCTGACGCCTTGTAAAATAGGCAAGGCTCTCGGGAATCATACGTAGTAGGTACATGGTCTAGCCAGCAACATAATAAATAAAATAATTAAATTTATTTTGTGATCTTATCGAGAATCAAATCATAAAACTAGTGGCTTAACTACTACACCACGGAGGTCATGTTATCGTGAGATTATGAAAAATAAAAAAAACGAAGCTTGTCGTATATACAGTTGACTAAATATATTTCGTGGTCCAGAGATGCTTTTACATTTATTTATTGATTTCTATTTCCAGTAAGATCACACGTAATACATAGATAATGTATTTTTTTAGTTAGGATATTATTAAATCGCTCACTTTTGCAATTGAGGTTTTGCTGTTATTAATGCAAAGAAGTCATAGCAAAAGCTCTATTATAAAAAATAAATATTTTACTCATAATTTGTGTTTATTGCCGATTTGTTGAAATTATTAGTCAAATCAGCAAAAAGCACACTTGAATTAAGTCGCGGAAAACAACAGAAACAAAAATAAGTTGTAGTGTAAACGTACGATATAAATAAATGCAGTATGCTTAAGAATGTAAAAAAAGACAATGACGTATCTGTTTGCAGTCAATTTGCATTGCGTAATTGAAAAGTATTCTCCTTGAGGGACCCCAGTATGCATTTTATTTTCTGTGACCTTCACAGGGCACAAGTTTGTTGAACCCTGAATTTCGGGCCCCCCGCTCTACGAAGTCAATCAGCCTCTATAAGTGAAAAAATCTCCGGCACACATACACACAACAAAACTGCAAGCAACTCACACACTCGCAGACCCCCGCTTGCATACAACGCCGAAATTACAACGGCCGAATTGCATAGACTCCGCGAGTAATCGAAACTCTTTATTTGAGATGTTGTTAGGTCTAACCCCCAACTAATGGTACTCAAATAGATTTCATATTATGGCGGTTGGCGGAGGCTTCTTTAATTTGCTTGAGAGACATAAGAGGTTTGGCAAGGCGATAATGATATCCTGTGAACTGGGTGGGTCATTAGAATGTAGATATTGCTAAAAGTTCTGCACAGGATTTTGGTGTCTTTGCTTAAGTTTTAATCTCACGTTGTAGACAAAAAAAATCAGTGTTTTCATTGGATTAATATCAACGAAAATATACAAGCGTTGTTAGAAAAATATTTAATTAATTTTCATGCAATTGAGAATGCAATGAACCTATAAAATTATATATTTACACAATATTTTGGTGTTTAATTTAATGCTATAACGTAGCAGGCAAAAATTTCATACAATTAAACATGTTTTTTTCCGGAGTTTTATGTGGACAAAATAACACTAGCCATTATATTAAATTTAATACTGAATAGTTTATAATATAATTGAGAATATAATAATTTAAAAATATATCTAAACTTATAAGCAGAAGTTGAAATTGCTTCTTAATAAAAGCAGACAAAGATGTGAGTGATCCCAGCGTCACTAAACAGTCATGCTTATATCTAAATTTAAATCAAACCAACCTTGAATCAACCGAAATACTACAGACAATTCTTTTTCCGATACATTACAAAATGGGTTACGCAACGGATCTGATCGGGAAAACTCCATAGGAAAATAACTTTGCGTAATAGTAAGGTAATACCTTCAAATGCAGAAAACGTATAACTTGCCTCTTTGACGAGAATAGCCAGGCTAAATTAAATGTTTACACAATCCCTGTAACTTTCGTAACAATTTTCATTTCATCATAACAGTAAGAAAAATGTTATATAATGCCAACCCTTCTGAGAGCGCAGATCTCCAAAAATAGCGAAGGCGACTACGGGATTTGTATGGCTTTCTTTCTTTGAATTAAATGAGCGTTGGCCACATATTTTCTTAATAAAAAAATAATTACCGAAATCAGATTCGTTTGTTTACTTTTTATATACAGTCCTGAATGGTTTATATGGGTTTTGTAAATTACTAAAATGTATTCCTGTAACGTTTCATTGTGATTTTACCACGTCGCGTCGTAATCAAATGGATATTTTTAAATCCAATAATTAAGAAAAGTTCATAATATTTTTTTCTAACTTGACGATTTTGATGATTAAAAAACAAATTGGTTACGTAACTTTTATTCATGTTTGGTTTTTGTTTTTTTATGATCGAGTTTGTATTAAAAATAGTATAATTGAATATCAATTATTTCAATTGCGTAATTTTTCTTGATTTTTTATAACACGTTCCTAAAAAGTATTGTAAAGTTCGATTGTCAGAAAAGACAATTGAAATTTCTAAAGAGTATGCAAATTGAAATCCAAATCCAACATTAGTGAGATAAAAAAATGGACTACGGTAGAAATGAGACGGAGTTAACCTAACTAACTAACTAACTAACCATCACGCCATTTCCCCGAAGGAGTAGGCAGAGAGGATAGAACGCCACACCACTCTGTCCTGGCACACTTCTCTTGCTTCCTTCACATTCATACATATTTTCATGCACGCACGTCGATTTTTCCGACTTCTTACATGCCCACTTTCAAGCGCATGTTTTACTTAACTAGTTAACCTATATTTTTTGTAAGTGTAAGAAATTTAGATAGGCTGTTCGTATTATGTATTGTATCTCAAGAGAATATGGAAGTTTATCATGTATTTACAAGGCTAGTCTAGGTTAGTTTGCTTTACATTAGGTTTAATAGTTCCTATAATGACATCCATATATATTTAATTTTGCAAATCATATGTATATACATATACTGTGTTCCGTATTTCGTTTAAAGGATTTAAAACGTACTCTCAGCC
The DNA here is from genome assembly GCA_022494985.1 of Micrasema minimum. Taxonomy (NCBI): domain Eukaryota; kingdom Metazoa; phylum Arthropoda; class Insecta; order Trichoptera; family Brachycentridae; genus Micrasema; species Micrasema minimum. The sequence goes on from JAGVSP010002535.1 coordinate 24,487, forward strand.
ATCTTTTGGCAATCGGACAAAGCTTAGACAATCATTACCATCGAACTACTGCTTAATATACCTACTACTTCTTCTTTCCCTTATTCGTACCGAATCATGCATAGGGTACTGCATCAGTATACCAAGTGCATTGAATTTGATAATTTGTTAAATGAATGCAAGATGACCAGTCTTTCGCTTCAGTATCTATCCAATTGACTTGATTTTTATTTAAATCATGGTGCTTTTAGTGACAATCTATTGATTTAAATCATTGATCATTATTATACCCTTTTGAGTGATTCATCAAGCCATGATGTCGTAACATTTTCCATTACGGAATTTCCTCGTCTTGGGTCAATGGATTCTAAAATGGCTCACTTTACTCTGAAACGTATTTTTGTAGTAAGTTAGCGTGTTATTGCCTAATTCGGCATAGCATGCGATCAAAATATCTTCACTGGACCATCTTTGAAAAGGGCCATAATTGGCCATCATCAGTTAAATGTTGCCATCAATCTTGGAAGCAGGAAGCTCTTTTAATGGAATCGATGAAGGGGTTTTTTTTATTACATTGACCATTTTGGATGGCCATGAGAAAATTGGTAATTTTCAGAATTTAAACCCTGAGGATGTTTTTGAGTTTTGCAACTTGGTTATATTACCATTATCGTCATTATATTTTCCACAAAATGCATCTAAGCTAAACTATACGCTGCCGGTTTCAATTCGTCTACCCAAGTAAGGTACGTCGCTTTGTTCAGGCAAAAACTATGCAACTATGTTAATATTTAACTCAACTATCTTATTTACCAATCATCACGCCATTTTCCCGTAGAGTAGGCAGAGGATAGAACGTCACACCACTTACTTCCTTCCTTCGCATGCCGATTATTACAGTTTTATGACTTTCAAATACTAAAAACTTGCCGATTCCACGTGTTTTTCAGCCTCGACTTCTACACCCAGGCAACTCGCATCGTAAGCTAATTTTAATATTTAATTGATAAATACGCAATATGTACATAAATTATACTAATTTCGGAAAATCCGTATTTTTCATACGGTAAAATATAAATAAACTGGATTTCACCCATTACGGGCTATTATATACAATTTTACAATTTTACATCTCAACAGAGACGAGAAATTTGAAAGGGAATATGGATATCTAGGCGTTTTACAGGGCTCATGACCTGTCATTGGCTGGGTTAAGTGGACAATTGATGTATTACAACATTCCCCATTTCACCTAGTATTTGATATTCATATCTTCCAATATGCTTTGAAATTTTCTCAATGGATGACAGAGAGTGTTCACGTGTGAAGCGTCACGCCATTTTACTGTATATTGGCAGATATGGATATCAAATACAAGTTGAAATGGGGAATGTTCTAATACATCAAGTGGCCACTTAACCCAGCCAATGACAGGTCAAAAGCCCTGTAAACGCCTAGATATCCATATTCCCTTCCAATTTTTTCGTCGCTGTTGAGATGTCAAAATGAAAATCATTGCTTAAATTACAAATAATCATAAATTGGTCATAACTAGAAACACTTATTTTTTTAAAAATTGTACTTAAAAAAATAATATGAAATCACTTGTAATAATAAAATATATCATTGCCCCCTACGGGAAACGAACGAACCCGCGATCTCATGCACAGTAATTAAATTACAAAAAAATGTGTCGTATAGATGTTTTTTTTAGACGACTTTTGGTTAGCGTATACATAGATGCCTAATAGCAACGTAGATATTTATGTAGGCACTACTACCTACCTATATTAGATAAACAAATTGCCAAGTCTATGCCGGGTTTTTGGTATACCTAATTAATAATCGCCGGACGTCGCTACAATGATGTGAGTCAGGTTAGGTTAGGTTAGGTAGTCTAGTCATTGATGACTAGAGCAGAAAAATATTTTAATACATATAGCCGAAGCGATATAACTATATTTTTGTTTACTTCAGTTTATCCATCCTTAAGTGGATTTCCATAAAAATGTATGTTGAACCTCCACGGCAAGGAATGCATTAAAAAAATATATGTATAAAATAAATAATTGTTGAACTAACAAGTTGAGATTTAGACGAAATTGTCTTAATCGTCCTTGGACTAGGACATGACAAGGAACGGAAGAAAACAGCCTATCTATAATCTATGTAAAATAAGAGATCATTAACCAAAGTACTTTGTACAAATATAAGTTGACTAATAATGACATATCTCCCTCTGCCAGTCAGCCAGCCGAATATAGTTGCTGACTATGCACCAACAGACAGAATGGAAATATATGCAATATAAAAACTGGTCGGTGTATTTTTTCCGAAGGGGTCAACGCCCGGCAAATTTTATGCTAGTGCATTTTGGCTAGTGCATCGGAACAAAATTCCTCTGTGGGCTGCAGCGAGAATATTGCACTTTTTTATCTTTTATTTTGTTAAAATACTCCTCGAGAGTTATTCAAGCTTATGTTTTCTTGATTCACTTTAATTTCTTATACTTTTCGTAGATTTTAATGTGATTTTGGAATTTCAATCTCTGACTCTGCTAAGCAATTGGTGTACCAGTGCAGTGCCCTATGCACTATTGGGTGCGTATAAGGGAAATAATAAGTAGTTATTGTAATAGAATTATAAGATAACCCAAACTTTTATTTCAGGTTCGAATCTTGTGGTACATACATAAATACGTGAATATAAGTTTATAAGAAGTTGTGTGGTGGCTCAGTGGTAGTGTCGCTTGTTTTTGATTCTAGAGATCCCCGGTTCTAATCTCCACTCTTCTCTAACCCGACTTGATTCCCGTTTTAAGCACAAGTCGCTTAGGCTTAATTGAAAATATAGCTTACAAATTTAAATAGGTGTGTGAAAATAACATACTTTGATCATTTAAAAAATATAGAATTATGTAGGTGACAGGGGTTACGTAAGCATAAAGCGTAAGACGGATCATCTTGCCATCATATAAAGAGATGATCAAGATACGCTGCACTTGGTATAGGTACCAATGTAGTGTTCTATGCACCATTTGGTGTAGACAAGGAAAATGAAAAAAACGTAGGGAAACCACAAAAATTTATATCATTGATGGAAACATAAATTTTTAAATAGTTTTCTTAAATACTACCTATGTATATTTCACACACTGCATTTTCCACTACTGTTTTCCTCTCTTCCGCACCCAATGGTGCATAAGGCATTGCATTGGTACACCAAGTGATGTAAATTATTTGTCTACATTATTCAGTTGAAATTTGCGTTAAATACCGAGGCTATTGAATTATTGATCGAAAAACTGAATTTTTAGTCAGGCGCATTTGCAAGCAATTATTTATGAAATGGACGAATGTAAGCATTTTAATACACCTATGCACTTTTCATTACCCAAACATTATGCATATATTATTTATTTTAAATTGCGTTAGGGTTGAGACATGAAATATTTATTTACATGTGATTTTCAAATTAATACTTCATCTGTGATACCTTGGACTGGTTCTGAAGCGTAAGACTGATCATCTTACCTTCATGTAATAAAGTGATCAAGAGTCACTGTACTTGGTGTACCAATGCAGTCCCCTATGCACCATTGGGTGCGGATAAGGGAAAGTAGTAGTAGTAGTAGGGTTTAGACAAATATTAATTTTACTGTTAAACAAATATTTTTTAGAAATTAATCAATCATTAAAAACATTGTTTAAAATTGAAATAACGTATTTCAAAGAAAAAAATATGTGTTTTTTGATATTGGAATTTCCAGCCAGTAAATACAATGTCGGGTGAGTGTTATTTTGAATGTCTTATGTATAGTCGGTATTTTTTAAATTCTAAAATAACTAAGACACGATGATACTGCCTTATCGTAAGAGCGTTTTTAAGGTTGCATTGAAAATTATCAAGGAAAATTGGTAGGTTTACACGTATCAAATATGTTAATTAATGTAGTGTATGATTTTTTTTACATTTATTTCGAATATTTATCTAATTTTCATTATAACAAGAACTTTGCGAAAATTTGGCAGTTGGCACCCTAACAACATCTAGCCGCATTCTAAACACTCATCATATCTCTGTCTGCATTCAAAACGAACACCGCGAGTAAAAACAGCCCAACATAAAGATGCTCTTCTTGTTTGGCGTGGGTGTCGAATACTTCTCTTTTTACTCTGTTTCGCCGTACTAGTAGTTTTGCTAGTCGGAATGTAGACACTTGGCGGATGCATAAAACTTAGTGTGTATATTTGTGCATTTTTTGCGTGTGGGTTGTCGAAAAAGAGCTGCACACACAAAGTGCGTCACGTTGTATGACTCCATTAAGAATTTTCGCAATTTTCTTTTTTTTTTCCAATGAACATACATGGTCCATTCTAATTCACTGATTCAAATATTTGTAACAATAATTGTGTATGTAAAACATGAAGTAGATGCAGATTTTATCAATTCGTACAAAACAATAATAGTTTTAAAAAACACTAATCAAACTACACTAGATATTAACAAAAAAAAAGTATTCCTTGGTACAAGATATTCCCAGCAAGGAAATTTATTGAGATCAATAGATAAAAAATAGATACAGTAAAAAACATAAAAAACAGATTAAGTACTTGATAGTATTAAATGACGTGTCGGAATTCATTATTTGGCGAAAACCTGTATTTTTAAAGATCACTGGGTACCTATCGTTATTTATACTTACAATAATTTTTTTAACTGACTGGATTGAAAATCTACATTTAAAATAAAATGAATATAATTGTACGTAAACCTTTTTTAACTAAAATTTGTGATATTCTGTAATGATAGCAATTAAAAATATATTTTTTAGTATGATACGCGAGGTGCACAAATGCGCTACCGCTAGGTGTAGACTTTGAACATTACAACGGAACCCACGGACGCGTAAACAATATATTAATAGTTGTTTCGAGCAGCCCTCATGCACACTACCATATACACATTCACTAGAAACAACGTAAACCCACACACCCGTCCATACAAACACGGAGCAGTGCCACTGCACTCTAGATTTATTCAACAATAACCGCACGCCCCAAAAGAGAAATCGGGGACTATCGCCTACATTATTAATTTCTCCGATTGATAAATATTTTATTATTGTCGTTTTCGTTTTTTCTTATATTTTGGTTTAGGACCAAGATTAATTATTAGGATTTTTAACGAGATCAAATTGGCTTAAATTAAAAAAGAAATTCGAATCCAGTTTCTTATCAAAAAAGACAAAAATTTAGACGTTTAAAATTATATTTTAATTATATGAAAAAAACTATGCATTATTCATTCAGCGAAAACATTAAAAAAAAAGTCTTTTATTTTTGGAACTAAAGTAGTGGTCCGACCGTCACTAATAACAGTTTATTCAAAACAGTTTCCCACTATCTAATAATATCGACGGCCTCCTACGTATAATTTCGTAACCCACAAAATGCGATTTCTACAGGAGAGCATTTGAATAAATATTTTTCGTTCATATGCATTGGTTGTAGATTACGGGACAAAATACGCCCCAAAAACAGAGCCCTTTTATTGGCATAATATTTTTTTTTGTTTTGTAGAATTAAAGATATAGTTATAATACTAGACGAATCCACGAAAAACTCAAAATCGAAACGATTTGTTGGGCTAGCGATATTATACTTAGTAGTCGGACATATAATATTATTATTTTTATTTTTTACATTTTATCCATCATTACGTATAATGATAATTGTTGCACATCATTTAACCCCAAAAGGGGGGGGGAATTTTTCGATTCATGTTCATGTTTTAAAAAAACAATGAATATGTTCAAACTGCACTTAAAGAACATAAAAAAAAAAATTAAAATTAAAGGAAATTTAAAGATTTAACTCTTCAAATCACTGAAAAGGTCGACCTTCATCTATCATGTAAAACACCAATATTTAATGAACCGAAATAAATTTAGAAAATAAAAGATTGTTTATAATATTCGCATCCTTGTTTAATTAATTCCATTTTGCTTTACATAGCTATTAGCTATTTTTAATGATTCAATGAATTGGTACAATAACGACCAGAAGCGTGTTTGTATCGTCAGAATTTTAAAAAAATATTTATTTATCTCTTTAAACAAAAAGCCCTGCAATTTTCATTAATCCAACAAATAAAAAACAAATAATTACTAAAACAAGGCAGTAGGTAGATATTGAAAATTGAGATACATTTTTTTCCATATAATAACATAAAATTTACAAGTATTTATATTAAACATTAAAAACACATAAATAATATAATATTAAATAAATACTGTCACAAAAATACAAAGAATACAAAAAATGTAAAACGCTAAAAATAAATAGGAAATTTGAGTGTACCTATTTAGTGGCCCTATGCACCATTACGATGTAAATAAGGGAAAAATCGCTGTTTGACAGTTGTCAACTATAAAAATTGATTAGTATACGAAGTGGCCTGTCGAGTAACCCGTAGGTAATATTACTGATATTTATACTGTAGCCAATATACGCCCAATTACGGTGAGTTAGACATCACCGAAACGGAAGAAAAGCACGCACTGGCTGGGCTAACAAGTACACTAAACAATTTTGATGTTTTACAGCACAAATTTAGAGCAATTTTAGGGGAACTAGCGTCTGGATTGCCGTCTCTGGCGAAAAATGAATAGCTACCTACAGCGGTACAAGTCATTTTAAAATTTCAATGAAAAAGCCCTATGGGCGTACAAACAATTTTTAAAAAACTAAAAAATAAAGTCAAAAAGGAATCGAATTCAAGTACGTTAAATCTATGACTTGGGTCATTTTAAGCGTCGAGTGAGATGCACACACACACACATACTAAATTCGCAAATATGAGACTATGGCGTCAATATAAATATATGTAGGGTCCTTTTTTTATTTTTTGGTATCACTGCGTGCTTCGGCCTCTCGAGTTACTGTAAGAGAAAAAATAAGGAACATAGAATCAAATTTGGAAAATAGTGTTCTCTCCTGGCCAAGATCCTGAGTACGGGGGCCGCGTTTATTTGTTTATTAACTAACGTTTGACGTTTGCCATTCTGACGTTTGAAGTTTGAGGTTTTCCGTAGACCTGTTTCGATGAATAAGCTGTTTCAAGTGCATTCTTTATTTTATTGTGTCTTCGAACTGGATACTTAAAAATAAAAAAAAGTAAAAGAAAACTTGTGTTACGTGTAAAATTGACAATATTATTAAAAACTTTTTATTATTTATGTAGTTAAAAGTGTTAAATTACTGCTTAATGCTGTTTTCGGAAGTTACATCTTTATTGTAAGTACCGTTTATTTATTGTGCTTTTTGCAATTTAAAGATATTTTATATAATTCATGTTCAGATTTTAATGAAAGAGTAGGAAAGATTGTTTAAATTTCAAGAATATTTTGTTATAGGCATTATGAATTAGAATGTTTATAACAATTTATTTAAATTAAATTAGTAGCTAACTACATAAGTAAGGAAAATATAGTGCAATAGTTTTTTCAGTGGCGTAGAATAAATATATTAAAATTTACGAAAAATTATTATATAACTATTTTCAATTGTGTTATTTGTTTTTGATGGTTATTGATACCTACTGAGGGTCTTTTAAATATTATGGATAAGGCATTCGTTTTAAATGATAAATTCATTTACAAAAAAACACGTTTTTTTTGTTTTTACAAAAATATACTTGTTGTGAACAAAGAATAAACACACAAAATATTTTTTTATTGGTAAAAATTTAATTTTTCATTTGTTAAATTGATTCTTACCTACTGGAAAGGATTTTAAAAATTTATTTTTTAATTATTTTTTTTTAATTAAAATTTCCGGTTCCGCGTGAAAAACCGTTTGGAAAATTTCGCGGCATCCCGGGGTTAAGTTTTTCGAGGCGGTTTTATTTTCCGTGCAAAAATAGCTTCCGTATGTTCTTGGGTGACATAATTCAGGATTCGCTGTGCTGAGGGAGCGGGCGCGCCGGCGCGTTTATGCTACTTAAGTTCATGTTAGGTCATACCTTTTTTCTTGCATATAATTGCGCGACTCTGAACCTCGAAAACCACGCCTGAAAATCCGGCTATAATTACATTGATATTTTTAAAACATTGCACCGCGTCAGTTGCGTGTTGAAAATCTTTAGGAATTATTTTTGTCTGTTGAGAAATATGCAACTTATGGAAATTTTTTTTTAAAGTAAAAGTGAAACATTTGAGTTCTTATGATATATTCTAATATAGTCCGCCTCGTAGCATAGTAATAGCGCATTTGACTTACTGTGATGATGGTGCGGGGTTCGATTTCCCGACATGAAATTTTTATTTACAAGTGATTTTCATATTAATTTTCAGTGTGATACTTGCGATTGGTACTGAGCGTAAGGACGGATCCAACCGCCATGTAATAAAAATGACAAGATCACTGCACTTGGTGTACAATGCAGTGCACTATGCACCTTTGGGTGCGATAGAGATTGTAGTAGTAATTATAGTACCGGAAATTTCCTGTGCAGTGGATGAGTGAATTCGAACCATGTTAGTTTCTAATCCGGAATGCTCGACTCTATCACTAAACCCGGTTCATCAGAAAAGTTTAAACATGTAAATAGATCGTGTAATGAGTTCTTTGTGTTTTAAATCATGTATGTATCTTTTCTACTTCTTTACTTTATCCACTACAGTGGTGCAATTGGCACTACATTGAAACACAATTTGGTTACATGAAGGTGAGGTCTCTAACATTATGTCTTTATACTGACTTCGCTACGGATATAGTAGCTATAGTAAAAATATATAAAATAGAATTATCTAGCCTTCTATCTCTGGTCCTGTGGTTAAGGTTTATCTAGGTTCTAACATCTGTAGGTTAAAATCCTATTGTTCAATTACTCGTTTCATATTTTTCAGCACGACTTTGTCGTTAACTTAACTAATAAATTCTGCCCCGAAGGAGTAATGAAGAGAGGATAGTTGCCACACCTCTCTGTCCGGCATACTACTTTTGCTTATCCACATTCATGATTTATTCACACTTTCCGTGAAAAAATATTAGAAATTATATTCGGATTCAAACGTACCCTATTCAAAAATTTATGTCCTTAGTAACGCAAATATATAAATCATTATCATCACTATTATCAATCTATCTCGCTTTCTATGTGGAGCATGTTGATTTCATAAATGCTTCAACCTAGAATGTCGGCCGCAATTTCACACATGCTTCCGAAGTTCTATGTTTGAACAATATCTTATTAAAAAAATTAAATCTAAAGAAATGTTCGATGATGAATATATTTATACACACGTACAATATATGTTATATTTTTTAAATTCTATACGAAAGTACTTACTAACTCTTTAAAAATATATTTACGTAAATCGAATGGAAATGAAACGCTTATTTATATTTTGCCATTCAATTAATTATAATGTTAAATGTTACAAAATATGAATGATATTGTTTTCTGCCGTCGAGAGGAAAACAATGTTACGGTTTCCCTAAAACGAGCCACTTGTACAGAAAGGGGTTAAATGATTCCGCATAAAAGTACCGTATTGTGCGTGTAATGCCCGTATTAATAGCTTAAAAACACGAAAAAAAGGTACCTACTTACTGGTTTTGGATACGACTGACATCGATACAAATACATCTACGTTAGCAAAAACTATGCATTCGGTTGTCATTTGTGATGGCTTGGAGATCTCGACTTATCTTTGTATTTTTATAAATTGCGGATACCAAAGGCGACCCATTTTCTGAAATTTAAATTATGGTTACGATTCCGCTATAATACAACGCCCCCGCTTGCAAATCTGTAGCGCACTGAAGGGCGGGGGGGAGGGAGCTGGGAGAGGGGACTGAAGACCAGTAGTATACCCCCACACCTGATCAGCAAGTTGTACTCCAACATAAACAAGCTACTTTCTGGCGGGTTTTTAAACGCTGAAATTTGTTTGGTGTATCCCCTCCTACCCACATATGCAAGAAGAAGAATGTAAGAGGGCGGTTTGTGGGAAAAAAGGGAGGAGTAGATGTTTCCTAAGACGTATCCCCTTCGCCACCCCCATCAAATTTACACCCCCCTCTAGAGAGAGACAGTTACTTCATTCCAGCAGCCCTTCTGCTTTCAATTAAAATTGATTTCATTATAGACGAAGTTTTCGACTTGCATGTAAAAATCGGGGCTGGGCTGTGCTTTCTTATTGGGAGGAATTTGAAATCATCGCAACACATATTGCATGCTACAAAACATATGTATTATAAACCATGATACGGAACACATGCTCTCCTTGTTTACTCTACTTGGGTATATTATGCATGGAAAACAGCCGTTGGAAATTCATAACAATTCATAAAAAATTATTTGGGTTTTTTGCGAATTTCTTCTTGTGAACTAACAAATTTATTTAGTTATGTATTTTGTTAGAAAAAATTCAAATTAAAATCTATCTAAATTCGTTACGGTTTTAGTAAGATGACAAAGTAATGACAGTAATTATTTTGAGTTTGTACTTATAGCGTATGCACTTTGTTTATAAGGTATGCTTACTATTGTCCCAGCAATGGTTATAGCTAAAATGATTTTGCAATAAAGAGTAACAAACCCCCTCCTGTTTTATCAGCCTTTATTACTAAGTAAAGGAGCGAGCCTGGCTTACCTGTTGGTGGACAGGTCTGATAGTTTTATGGAGGGTATTATGGCAGTTCAAGAAGATGATTCTAGACTAACTTTGAAATTTACCTCGGGATATTTGAATTAGATTATCAAATAATTCGTATTAATGAACGATTGGATAATAAGGAACTTAATTACGTATTATTTTATCATTACTTGTTAAAATTGTTATTTGAGGTACTTTTGATCATTTAAAAGTTAATTATTTGATATTTTAACATGGTCATTAGCAATTCAAATTAAAAAACAGAAAGTTTTTCGGTTTTTTTCATTTAAATCCTAGATGTAATTAAATCCCATGAAAATTGTTTAAGACTAGTGAATCACGAGATACGATTAAAATGCTATGATGATTATTATGTGTTAAAAGTTCAGTTAATTTCACGTTAATGGGAATAAATTATGGCTTAATGCGAATTATAAAGACAGATGCTAGTTTAAAAGTAGACCATGTTATAATTCAGTTTATCATGACAATTTAGGTTATATGTCGAGAACTGCTAACATTTTTATCAGTTTCCAGAATTATTTGAAGGGTAATAATATTATTATGGAACAAATTGGGTATTTCACAAGAACTTTGGTTATAATAACAATCTGATATATAAACAAAAACGTTGTTCACTGGAAACAATTTGACTTCCATATTATGATGTAAAGTCAAGACTTCCTATTAAAACATTACTTTTCTCACAAAACATAATGCGGAATGGTGTATTTGCTCGGATTTGAATTATAAAAATTTCGGCCATTAAAATAAATATTTAAAAACAATACGATATTGATAAAAACCCAATTTCATGAATGTTCAGGAAATAAGTTCAAACAATATTTTCAGGATTACCAATATTTTGATTACATTTTACAAAGCATTGCTTGTTTTAACAGACTCTTGTTAAACGAGCTTACGCAATAAATAAGATTTTTGAATACTTAATTTTCCCTATTTATTGAAAAAACAAGGATGCACTAATTCGGCATTATTTAATCTTTTATAATCATGGAATAACCGCTTTAATTTGTATTGTTTTGAATTTACCACATCTTCTTAGCGGTATTTTAAAATTACATAATGTTACATTTTTTTAGGGTTAATAGAATTATTGAAATTTTTTGTACTTAGGACATTAAAAGCAATTTTAATTCAGGAGCTCGCTATTGCATTAATAATTGTAGGAGTCATAATGGTCGTATACCATACCGATATTTGCATATTAGCTAAGAATATATGGAAAAAAAACGAATTAAGCGTAGAGTGGATTTAATATCACTCCCTCCCGAATTATTATTATCCAATTTGGTTTATATCGAGGAATTGCTAAAAGGGTTGGAGCATACCCTATTCCCAGAAGGGTTGGTACGTAAAAAACTCACATTAATTTATGAAAAACACTCGAATTTCGCCTGCTGCCTAAAAGTGTAGTAAAACCTTTGCGTATTGATTATCCAATCAATAAAATATATCATACAGCCTGCGTATGAAATCCTTTTCCCCCACCTCCTCTTCGTATATATGTGTTAATATAAATAATACATATTTCACCACCCCAGTGTAAAAGTTGTATGAAAATTATAGCCCGAGTATGAAACTTTTATATCATCCGCGGTACTTTCTGCGGATGTATAAAATATTCCGGTATAAATGACGGGAATTTTCTGGATGTGTATTTGTGCACGCAAATGTGTTGGTGAGATTTGCGAGTGGTAGTGCAGGCGTGTTCAATAAAGAGAATGGCCTAAATTCTTTTTTATAGCTACGTCATCATTTCATGCACATTCATTACAATTATTTATTTAATTCATAAAATCTTGAGACACTTTTTTATGTTAAGTTATATAAAAGACAAGCACATAAAATGTTTGTTAAAATATCTCATATTAAAATGAAACTATTATTCAATTTACCATGCATACCTTCCAAAATGTTTTTTTTTTAAGCATCAAATTACTAACTTGTAAGTAAATACCTACGTAAATCAATATTCTTAAGAAGGTGCAAACGAAGGTGCTTCGACAAAGTTATTCTAAATTTTAAAAAAATATATATTATTTTTACTACAAATCAAGAGAAAGGTAGAAAAATCACAATTACTATGTGCATTCATCAAATTACTTTTAAAAAAAAAATAACCTTTCGCTCCAAGATTTGAACCTGGAGTGGTTTTTGTACTCTAGTGGTGTAAAAAGTAACTTCAAATAAAAAAATCAGACCGTTGTGTCTGTACCGCCATCTACAGTCGATATATAAAATGCTTTCCATTTCGACTGGTCCGCGATAAAAAGTTGGTAGGTTTATCGTAGTCGAATGAGAGGCGTTAAAAAATATATGTTTATTGTTATTATCAATTAACCCTTAATGAAAGTCCCGCGTAGGCCATTCTGCCTCTCTCCCAGAATCGGAGGCTGAGGCCTGACACGAGGTGGCTCGGGTACACAGTGAGATGATGAAAAGAATGTACCGGGGGAGGGGGTTTTGGTGTGGGGTAGGGTGGGCGGGGGGTGGAAGGGTGTGGGGACCGGAAAAGAGTGCGCGCCGGAAAACTAGAAGAGAGCTTCGCGGCGCTACTCGCTACGGTGTAGCGCCGAGAACAAGGGCGCCGGGATGCACTCCTAAGGGTTAATTATTACGAATTATTAATTCAATATTTTGATTATATTATTTTTGATCTTTTGAGCTCGCTTTGATCGCGGATGTACTTTCATCGTTTGCTTTGCCTAGAAGGCTGTATTCAATTTCATTAAATGTTATAATATGTTTGAATAACAAGTCTACGAAAATTTCAGGAGGTTAATGTCAAAAAACATTTAATTCTTCATATTATACATATAGATTTTATATAACTTAAAACGACTATCGTTTTATTAGTTTTTAGAAAGAAGCTTTCGTATTATAACTAAATGAGTAACTGTATTATTTGCGTATTCTATTATTAAAATTTTATTGCTTAGTTCGTAAACAAAAGTAAGAATTTTTCAGGTTTTTTTTAGGATAAAATTTTGTTTTAAAAAATATTTAAGAAGTAGTGGCAAATGTTACCAAAAGGACGGTTTACTGAAACTTTTTTTAAATTCTAAATAAATTTACTTTTTAAAATGCTTTTAAAATTTATAATTAATTATTGGAGATGCGGATAAAAATATTAAGCCATATATAAGCGCCGTTAAAGTGTCAGAACTCCGGTATGTAAGCAAATTTCCACCCCCTATTATAGAGCATATGGAATCCATAAACTGCCTTCAAGTCGAGTCGTTGGCTGCCAGTTTCCGTGCTTCTCCGCAAGTCAAGTACACCTCCCGTAGTTCATGGATATTTTAGTAAAAAAAAAGTAGATTCAATAAAACAAAACTAAGGGAATTATTTATGTACTGTTTTCTTTTAAAACACGTGTATTATAACATTTGTTCTCTGTTTGTTTGAACTTATTTTGTATTTTTAGAAAATCGTTAAATTTACGCCCTCCTAATAGAACACCCTCCTGCTACGCCCCTTTTTCTTGTGAAATCAACTTACAAAACAACAACATTAGTTTTTCCTACATAATTATTTATAACATTTACTTCTACTACTTTCCCATATCCACACCCAATGGTGCATAGGGCACTGCATTCGTACACCAAGTACAGTGTATCTTTATCATTGTATTACATGAAGGTAGGATGAGCAATCTTACGCTTCAGTAGCATTCCAAGGACACATGAAACATTAATATGAAAATCACATGTAATTAAATATTTCATGTTGCCCCCCTACGGGAATCGAGCCGGCGGCGGCAACCTCATGCACGGTAGCCTAATGCGCTACCACTATGCTGCGAGGCGGACAAATTTTTCTCTCGTTTCTATAACTTTTACAAATATGTGAAAAAAATCACAATATAGGTATAATTATTTGTATTTGAATGAAGTATTTAAATAGAGCGTTGCACTAGCCACTAGGGTAAAATATTCAGCTTTTAACACTGTTATGCGTAAAATATGATTGTTTATCGATGGTTGAAAGAAAAAGTTATCAAGCGACATTATAAGTGCAAAGGAAAATGATACCAAGCGACATAATAATATTATGTTCCTTGATATCATTTTCCTATGTACATATTATCTCGCTTGGTAACTTTTTCCTTACCACCGTCGATCTACATTTTTCTAACATTGATATTGAAATATTTTGTACATTAATTGATCCCAGCATTGACGGATATTTTAGCAGAGTAACGGAAGAGTTGAAATAGCAGTAGCACATAAAATTATTGACATAAGAAAAACATTGTTTTTCATTGTTCTTCTTTAAATGTATCATACTTGTAAATGTAAATTTTAGTTGTAAGAATACCTCAACACGAGCTTTGTCCAGCGAGGTATTTCATTAAGAAAAAAAAAAAGTCATATATGAAATTAAAAAAATAAATAAAAAAACAAAAATAAACATACGTTCACATTCAAATATAGATAAACATGACTTTTCTTTTAAACAATGAGATTCTAGGCATTAACGGGGCCTAAGCCTAATAGATTTAACGGTTACATACATTTTAAAAAACGCGTCACACTTCTACAAACCGAAAATTAAAATTTACATGCAAAAAATATTTTTTTAAAAAAGAAAATTATACAATTTCAAATTTCGAATCCCTTCTCTAATTTTACAGTGTAGTACTTTTCCCCCCCTCTCCTTCTTCCCCCTCACCCTAAATTCTTCCTCCTAACGCCACCACTACACGCGCAGGGCCACCACTACACGCGATGGTTCATCCCGCTTGTACGTATACGCGATATGATGTAATATCTGTATGGAATAGAGAAAAATGTATACAAGAGATTCGATTCCGGAATTTGCGCGCAAACGGAGATTCAGAAGTGTTTTGCATGCACAGTTAGAGGCAAAAATTATTCGATCTTAAATAGTAAAAAAAAAAAAAAACAATTGTTTGTTGAATTTTATTAGTCAGTAATTAATCGAATGACTGTTCGTCATGTTAGAATATTATGAATCAGGTCTGATTAAGCTTGTATGGGGCTTTCTAAACGAAAAATAATTTGTATCTGGCCAATTGTATTATGTCACTTGGTATCATTTTCCTCTGCACATATTATATCGCTTAGTAACTTTTTCTTTTCCACCGTCGATACGTGTATTTAGATTTAAAACTTAAAAAATTCATACAGTTTGACAGCTTTCATTATATCAAGCTATGTTTTACAGACATAATATAGGCTAAACCTCAACGCAGTACTAGCCAAAATAACTGACACATTTGGGTAAAGGGTATCTAATTGTGCAGGAGAGCCATTCAAAGTTTTTTACTTTGCTAAATATCCATACAATTGGCAATTTCCATCAATTTATAAAAAGGCATTTCGGTTTGAAATAATGATTTTCTGATATCCATATTTTTACTGAAGCATTTTAAGATATTAGAGGGTAAAATTGTATTCTTAAGTAATTTTTGGAATTTTGATGTTGTACCTTTACCTGAATGCCACAGAATTAAGTATTACTACAGTCAATGCATTTCTGGGTTATTATTCCGTGCTTTTTTAAATCTGGTTGGGTGTGAGGAGTTCCTACCATGTCACAGTAGGACTTTGGATTCAGTGGGTACCATGAAACTCGTAGTCGTAGCCCGTCATCCTTGTTTATGTTTTTATGATGTTGTGTATTTCAATGGCTCCCCTTATTTATCGGGTAGTTACCATAGACATAGTTGATATCCCAACAGAGACAGAGAAACTCTGGAAACGAATGTGGGTTGTCTAGGCATTTACAGGGCTTATGACCCGTCATTGGCTGGGTTAAGTGGCCACTTGATGTACTACAACATTCCCCATTCCGCCCATCATCTGATAACCATATATGACAAATTTTGGAACTACTATATATTGAACTCGTCTTCGTCGTTCCGCATTACAGAAATTTTCTATGCTGGTGTCATCTGTTGAGAAGATTTTTAAGCATTTTTTGGGCAATCATCTTTGCCCAGCATGGGTATAATCCAGTAATTTGCCCTAAAGTATTTGTATACATTCAAAATGTTGTTAAATAGACATAGTTCTCTAAGATACGATACAACCAAGTGCGGAAGACTGAAATGTTACTAAATCTACCCACTCGATAATTATAAAGCCTTTCTTTCTGTGCAATATATTTAATTATGACAAAAAAACATAAATAAATTCTCTGAAAACCGTGGTTCAAAATTTAACTGTTTTAGGAAACGTATGTATTATATGGTAGGAAACGTCAATTCATACCATATCCAAATATTTTTAATTACCAGGTAATTCCTTTATTGTTATGATTACTTTTTCTTTAATAAATGTAAGCGACAATTATCTCAGTTTATTTTTAATCCATATTATTATTATTATAGTACAACTTCATTGGATGCAACATTCTCAACGTAAAAAGCACCAAACAAAAGGCTTTGAAATCTGTGCTATGCTGATTGCCTGATTTCAATAAGAAAGGCGTTTGAGCAATTACATAGAAATATGTTAGTAGATACGAATAAACACTTTTGGTCAGCTGTATGAGAATATTGTCTACCATTCAACGTATTACTTCTTGTTGTACTATCTTGAAAATAAATGACATTATAGTTATAACGACTATGATATCTCAACCATTTCGATAGTCACTACATTTTTGACGAAATGATGAAGAGTCTAGTCTTTCCTTAAATCTTTCCTACTCTATGCTTGTTATGCGTATCTCCTTTTGCGTTGAATATTTTCTAGGGAAAATTATGTGGAAATAATTTTTTCAATAGTTTAAAGGACATTTTTACCTAAAATTATAAATATATTCAATAGTAATGTGTAGTAGATCGCTTAAAGATCAAGTAAATATACGTTAAGGGCTGAACTGGTATCTAACGTTGTAGGAATCAACAAGTGTCTTCATATTGAATATATTACCAAGTGTAAACGAATCTCACCACAATAACTTTTTTTTGTTATTCGCTTATTTTTGGCACAAGGTAATTATGCTTAAAAATACATTACCCTTTTTATTATAATTAATAATATTACGGAGCCTTTCAATTAACTTTCGAGAAAAACAAGTACGGTTTCCTTTAAATTAAGATTTCTTTTGATTTTTACACGAGTTTATAATTTTCTTTCTGGAAAAATGTTAAGAAATGCAATTAGAAATATTATGTAATGATAAAAGGCGTATTTTCTGGTCACGTAAAGTCATGATAAACAAAGAAGAAATAAAAATAGAATTAATTTAAATGGTATTTATATTCATTGTTTATTTTTATGTCAAAGGTATTTATTTTAACGTTGCTGTGGCTTTAAAACCATTATATTGTAAAAAAAAATTAAGACCAAGTAATACAATAGACATTTTCTAGGAAGACGCGAAAAGAAAAATTCAAAAAAGACCAAAAAAATATGTAAAAAATGACTAGGAAGATTTTTCAATGTAACATCCATATAATAAAACTACTGATGTTGGTATTAAATATTACTAGGTTATCGATATACTATGACAATCTTCCGACAATCGGATGAATACTAGACTGGCGTGGGAGAAAGTGAGAACATAAGTCGGAGATATTGCTCCTGGAGGGATCTTGTGATGTCCTCATGCTCCACATAGGAGAGAACAAAAAAATAATAGAGCGATACTTTACTTTACAAATTAATGCATAGTAAAAAATCGCTTCGTCGGGTTTATTTTTATATAAATTTCCCTTATTCTTTAGAAAATATAAATAAAAAATGGCCTTCAATTACATAAAATATGGCTTTCAATTACATAACAAACTCGTTTAAACATTCTTTGTATCAAGTCCTTTTGGTAAAAACTTGAGAAAAGTTAAAATGGGAATCTTAAATTATTTTATTACGGCACCAATTATTTTTAAATATTCGTATTATAACAATTACGTAAATATTGCTGTCATCCATTTATTACGCAATCTTCAAAGCTTAAAGGTTAAAAAAAAAATTAGATGGTCTTAGGAAAGGATTTCATAAGTTAGTAGCAAACAATGCGATACCTGTATTGGTATCAGTTTGAGCTAAATTTTTTAGGTTATTTTTCTTCTTCTTCTTCTTTCGCCACGTTCGCTCCTATGTGGAGCATGTGGACATCACTATATCTCTAGGAGACCCTGTCACCAGCCAGCTCTCTCGCCTCCTCCCACGTCAGGCCCGCATCTATCAACTCCATCAACTAGGTTATTTTTAATGTTACAATATTCTACTTTTTTCATCGCCCATACAAAAAAAAATACCCCAAAAATATATCTGGTAGGGTGGTAGGGTGAATGTCATAATACTAAAATTAGTATCAACTAAGTTCAAAACATGCTCTACATATAAATTTGCATTTACATATATATGTACAAATACATTGTTTTTTTCTCCTCCGCTGCGCTGTTGCTATCGCCGTTTGCCGCTCGTGAAAGTGATCTTCCCGTTACATTTCTAAATCCTACTTTTGATTGTTGCAAAACCTATATAATTTTTGAAATTATCTATATTACGCCAACAAAAAAATACCAATCAATATTCAATAAAAAAAGATTTCTAAAATAGTTCAATGCCATTATCTCATGCTATCTTATCGTGTTTCTAATGTTACTCCTTCGGTTCGTTTATTTATAGCAGTCTATTCAGAAGACCGGTATTAAATCATGCCTATTCCAACAATAGGTATGATTTAATATTATTTATTATATAAGTATCGACGGAGGGCGGGGGTGGAAAATTTCTGCAACTTTTGTGGAGGAGGGTGGGGAGGGGACTGAGGAAAGGGAAGGACATGCGCAAAAACGTAAAAACATCGCGCCAGGAATGAATATTCTGAGTAAGAGGTTCCAGTACTAAGTATTATTTTGAGTATTTAATCATCGGTACAAGCGGTTCGCGAGTACAGTTCGCGTAGCATTTAAGCGCGCTACAGCCTTATCCGAGTTTTCTAATCCATTTCAACTTCTGTAATTTCTTTTAACTTTATAATACTGATACCTTACCTAAAGCGGAATATAATATAATTTTATTACCAATCTTGTTTATCTTTTCAAGTCATGGGTTTTAAAATAAAACGCATGTTAAATTAGAATAATTAAACTATTTATAAGATTTTCGATACTTTAAACATAAAATTATATCTACTATAAATAACGCCTTTAAGAACTATTACCAGATATTATTTTACCTAAAGGCGAATCTTGTCATGTTTTAATAAAGGTTTAATTAATTTCAACGTCTTGGCAATTTATTTTCTTTCATTAAAATACAAATATATCGGAAAAAAATGAGCGTTATTTTATTTATATTTTAAATTTGCATAGCAAATAAGTAAAAAAAGTTTTAAAAAAGCAATCAAATACAAAAAAAATTACAACAAGCGCATATATAATAAAATAGCAAACTGAATAAAAGTTTTTAAACGGCGTTGCAAATAATAACACGTAGTAAAAAAATCAATTTAAACTTTTTGAATTTATGTAAGAATCGAACAGCTTTTAGGATATCGGAAAGACAAATATGTATAAATGATCAAGCAATTGTGTGAAAAGAAAATGCGGCTTAATAATACAGCAATTATTTGAGGAATTAATAATAAAGCAGTGTTGCTATCTCATTTTTCGAACTTCTCTAATATTCGATAGCACTTCATTTCCCGCGCGGGAGTTGTTCCGTAGTAAACAAATTCTTCTGACAGCTTCAATATTTCCGCATCCCAACCCCGCGGAAGGGGGATAACTACCCCCCTTCCGCCGCGGAAAATTCTACATCTACGAAAAACGTAGCCTCTCCTAGCTACAGCTACTGACTGCTACGGTGCAGATCTCGCGGGGGGAGAAAATCTTCCCCCACCCCTACCACCTCTTTTCCGAGGGCGTAATGATTTTTTGGCGATGAATTTATATTCGGGAACTGTAGAGAGGGATGGAGGCACGGAACAGCCCTCATTAACGAAGCCAGATATGCAATTCTGATCTTTGAAGAATAATAACCGCACCGACAGAGAAAAAAGACGCGCCGTGGCGGTCGTACGTGAGCGCGGTAAGCGGACTCGGTCCGGAAATTTCAAAGTGAATTTTTAACCTAATTACTTCCGCGTAAAGTGACGTATAAATATATTTTTATCAATAACATAAATAAAAATAACAGTTGAATTCTCGTGTAAAAAATAACATGGTAGTGAAACATGTCCGTTACAAAGTTTTCGAAACTATCTAAAAGTTTTGACATGTCCGAATTTGTTTACACTTTTCATTGCGCAAACTTTACTAACTTCAAGATTTTCCGCGTAAAAAATTGTATTGTTGATTATTTCATCTCATCTTGTTTATTGTTTGTTTTTTTATGTGTTAATGCACGCTTTTAGGAGTGTTAAAATGATATCTTATGTTATTATAACATAATTTCTTTACATTTGTGTTTTTATTCATTCGTTAATCGTTTTTAAGAAAAAAGTGTTAACCGTGATATGAAAATATGCAATCAGTTTTTTTTTCAAATTTACCTACATATCTACTTAATATATAAACAAGTAATTAATATTAATAGATAGGTAATTAAACTAAAAATACACAAAATGTACGCATCCACATTTTTCCCTTTCCTAGGCACATGCAGCTAACTGTTGCGACAAGGAAGACACATATCGTCATCCTTTTTTCGCAATTAGGAAGTAAAAAATGAAAAAGCGCGTGCTCTAGCAGTCAAAATTCAGGGGGGCTTAAGGGGGAGGGGGATGCTGGGATAGGGGGCTTCCCTACCCACCCCCGCGATACACGTCTAAACACCCCCCAACACACACAGACAAGGGAGCGCGAAAACCTCACCACCACCTTCAAACGCCCGTGGCACATTTTATATTTTAATTGCAATCACCCTGGTAGATCCCCCGCGGGGGGTGGGGGGGGCGCCACCCCCTTACCGCCACCGGCATGGTTGTGTATGTTAAAATTTAGAAAGAGACGACGGCGGCCGCGTTCCCTTTTGGACTTGCAATGTTATTTATCCGCGTGGAAAGAGAAAGGGGAGCTTTTTCGCTACAGCTTTCGGCGAAAGCTCACGCACTATTTTTTAGTGCCCGCTGATTACGCCAGATGTCCCGCGCCACGTCCGGGGTACACTTGCCGCGCGCATACAATTTACAATTCGCACTCTGTTTTGCATTCCGTTCACGGAAATCGGCGCTTTGTGTAATCATTTATCGCTCTCGTGGATTAATCACTTTTAACTGTCACAAAATATTAATAAATAAAAAAGTGGATTTTATGTTTTTAATTTAATTTGAATTTAAAATATAAAATTTATTAATGCTTTTTTAATTCATTTTTTTTAACAACAGTGTAAAAATGTTGTAAAATACGCTTTACGCTGAACTGAATTCCCAGGAGCACATGTTGACGAGAGAGATTCTCGAATCTTACGTTACGTACGGAGCCCACTAACACAAGCGTAGTATCTCGTGGCGTAGTATACTACTACTACTCACCGACACACACACCTCCATTCAATATTCGCACTATTTTCCCCGCTACATTTTTTTAAACGCTATCCCAGTTTTTAACTCTAACTAACGCACAGAGATGTCATGGTCGTGTCGGAAGATAAAAAATTCGTGCCAATTTTTTTGCACTTGCGAAATCGCAGATGCAAAGTTTATCGGGTGTAAGTGGACGAATCGTCGGTCGGGCGTTATTTTCTCACTTGATCTCTTATTTTTAACCGTACTTATAAGTTAATAATCTATTTAATGAAAAAACAGTAAAGCTTACGAAACTAACATCGCTGTAAAAATATTTTCCTCTTCTTTTGCGAAAAAGATATTCCGTTGATCGTAAGGCCAGTTTTGACGTTTGTGACACGTGAGTGATGCTAAATATATTTTTTTACAAAATAAAAAAAAAAATCATATAACGTTAATTTAAAAATCAGTGTTTTTATTTGAAATT
>JAGVSP010002536.1:0-61638 GCA_022494985.1 Micrasema minimum
TGGGTATAACAAAGAGTAGAAAGTAATCTATGTAATTAAAATCTAGAAAGAACTTTCCTAATGGAAGACACTGTCGTGAAATATGTCTACATCCGAGTTGATGCGATTAAGTAGCAAGATTGCTCTACCCACCGCTTCACTAATACAAACAAATTAATAATAATATTCTAAATAGATTTTATATTCATCTTCCAGCTATCGATGGTTTTAGTTAGGCTTACTGAACTAAAACCATTTAAATTATTGTGGTTTACACAAGTTTTACACAAATAAAATCGACGTTTCTAGAAAGGACAGTGTTGCTAGAGAAATCGGGATGTAATTCGACCAATTAAGTTTTATTGTTATTGGAAGATCTCCTGAGCCTTTATCCCTGGCCGAGTTTTTCAATTAAAGTTGAGTATTCAGCGGATGTCTTCCCTTTCCATCAGCCGGGATTACACAACTCTGCAGCTCGATACAGCTTACGTGCTCTTATAGAAATTAGGGCTGGAACAATTTAAACACACAATAAAACACAATTTAATAACTTAACAGTATAATGAATGCGAAAACTGTTAACGGTTTCTTTCAATGATATCAAAATATACAATAAATATCCAAGTATTTAAAGGGTTTCCATATTATGACCTGTTTTGGTGGCCAATTAAGTAGTACAGATTTATGTGGGTGCACAGAAAGAGAGAGAGTAAAACAGGTACTTACGTTTTTTACAATGGTTTATTAACTAACTAACAATAACTAACTACTGATGCTAACACTTAAATGAATGAAAAAGAATGTCGAAGAATGGCTAGTAAAACAAAGATTTTAAATTCTCGAAAGTTGGCGGAAATAATGAGCCTTAGAGACGCGTGCGATCACGAGGCGAGCCGAAAGGATTCTCGTCGTAAGTTCGTACGCCTTCGTACGTGTTCGTCTTCCCTCGTCGCGTCATTGTCGGCGGTCGTCGGCGGCCGTCGGCGCGTGACGTCATTGTTGCCCGCCACACTGTCATTGTCTGTGTTAAATAGCTACTTAAAATATTACAACAATCACCATTTCTCTTAATATCTAAGTATGTGATATCCATATCTGTATTTTTTAAATTTGTAATACACACATTATAGTACATAATTATTATTATTCTTGTGACCGCACGCGCGCTCAACATGCTGTTATCAATTATAATTTTAAAATTATTTATTACATTAGATAATAATTGTTTAACAACTGTTCATAGACAACTCATTATGGATCAAAGATAATAAAAATACATTTGGTGATAGTTCAAGGTAGAAGTTACACAGTAATTTAATTAGATTTATTAACTAAAATGTTTAATTTCGCAAATGATTATCGTAAAAAATAAGGTGCGCCAGCCCTGTATCTTAAAACATCCTTTGTCTTACTTATTATTGCTGAGACGAAATAGAAATTTACTTAAAACTGTTATTTTTAGCATCGTTATGCCTATTAATAGAAAATAGCATTTAATACATTAAGGTATATAATTTAATCCTATTAAAACTATAAACATCCAGAACCTAGTTTATGATAGGAAGAATAATTTACAGATTTTTAAATAAGAAAATGCTGAAGTAAAATTTATGTTACTCAAGACATTGACATTATTATTTTAAATTTTACTTGTATTAGATAATTACAATAAATTATCAGTAACAAAGAAAGATTTTAAATAATGAAACTAAAGGGAAAATTTATGTTTGTAATAGAAATTTATTGAAAGTGGGCATGTAAGAAGTCGGAATAAATCGACGCGTCGTGCGTGCATGAGAAGATGTATGAATGTGGAGGAAGCAAGAGAAGTATGCCAGGACAGAGTGGTGTGGCGTTCTATCCTCTCTGCCTACCCCTTCGGGGAAATGGCGTGATGGTTAGTTAGTTAGTAGAAATTTATTTTAGATTCCTGTTTTAAATTTTAGTTTCATTTAATAATTAGTGTGGAAAATACACATTAAACAAATATTCTCAGGGATTCAATGTGTGCATATTTTCGAAAGAAACACAAAAAAATGCATGAATGGTATGATGATATTTTCATGTGACTATTTTCTGTTTGGACGGTCATCTATGACATCACGGCCTCACACCCTTACCCCTAAGCCTCAGACGTGTTCATACGCCCCGACCCACACCACATCATTAAATATACTCACAACCATCGCGAATCGCGTCTATTAGCTGGTCTACTCCCCACGCCCTCTTCCCTCGTGTATTTCTGCCGATCTCGTGTGTACCACCGTGCTACCACCGCTAGCGCACTCCCTTGCCTGGCTACACCTGTGCAGTGTATCCTGGATCTGCTTTAACAATCATCATGTATTATAATTACGTGGCCATAGCTGCTCCCCCTCTACGGAAATCGTATCCAGTGACCTATTTGCACGGTTGCACCCAAACCTGGACGATCCACTGTGCGTCGTGTCCGGTCACAATACTAATCATTTGTATTACTACATATTATTATATTAATCTTCTCGAAATCACGACAGTCATGGGAACGGAATTATGGGTAGCTAGGTGATTACATGTACACCGTCATTTCTCTATATAATTTTTCATGCGCAGATGTTCTATATCTATGCAGCTATGGCTATGTATCTGCTGCGTCCAACGCCTCTTTAAATGGCATCTTTTTGCCCCGTTTCATGGCTCGGCCTCTCCCCTATTGGGTCTGTGTTTCCCCCCGATCTCCTTCGTGCTGACTCGCTATTCTTAGAGCTATTCCGCCGAGTACTTCATCCCGTGTCCTCGTCTTTGCTCGCCCGTCCAAATGGCTGACCCTCCGTTGGGGCATCGTTATTTAAGGGAATGCCATTCTTTATTCACTGTTTCGTCTAGCCGTATTTTACCCTTTGATCACAGAATTGTCGTTCTTTACACCTTTTCACGCGTTTTCTGATTGGTCGGTCGCGACTTCTACAAGTTCCAGGGTATCATGTGTCACACCTCGTGCATCACCACATCTTTCGTATCTGAATCAAGCACTTTTTGTTGGGTTTTGTAGATTCACATGTGTTTACTTTCCGACAAATTGTTATAATTTAAATAGGACTATTAGATAGAATGTTATTGGCGTGTCACCGAGGCCTGCATCCTCAGTGGTCGCCTCTTCACTTTTCACCCCGTCTTGTTGATACGTATGCTCTATCCGTAGCTATGCGGTTTCTCTTAAGAAACACGTCCTCTCTCTCCTTCACATCTCCCCTCTATAATACTACACCCGAGCTATTCCCTACGAGATGCCTTTACGATCCCCTGTATCCACTGTTCCCCGCCATTGTGATAAGCTTTTCTAGCCGATAACCTCTCTCCACTAAATAAATCCCTTGCCGGAACTCTCCCCCAGTGCCTTAAACTCTCCGCTTCGCTGCGTGCGTATAGATCGCTCTCGTGACCTCTCAACGGAGACCGCATAACCCGGTCTGTGCTGGTAAGGAGTTGCCTCCGCACGTTACGTTCCGCTGCACTTCCCTACTCGCGCCATTTATGGCCACTCTCCCTGTTGTCCCTACGTCGATGACTCTATCAAATGTCCCCAAGCTGCTCCTCTCCGCGGACTTTTACCATTCCTCACTTCGATGTCCCGCGCACAATCCTTATCACATAATACTCTGGTATTTATTCAGTTTTTCCGAAGCCCCGCTAGCACGCTCTCACCATCTACGGGATCACTCACCTGCCTCTAGCCGCTCTCCCCATTCCGATCGATACCTAAATTCGCCTAGCATTTTTGACAGTAAACCATTTATGATTGCAAATGAGATTCTTAACCGAATTATATCTTTCAGTAGAGCAGTTGTTGGCATTTTCTATCGGATGTATTCTCGGAAGCTTTTAAGCACTACGTACAAAATCCGTCTGTGCGTTTCTACATAGCTCTAACTAAGGCATATTCTAGCCTCCGTACCGTTGTAAAATCACTCCTTTTTTGTGTCAAGTTTAAATAAATAAAAAGCAATAATGCATTTTTTTGTGTCTCGATTTTGTGTGCTCTAAATCGCCCGAGGGTTTTCGTGGTCCTCTGTATTTTTTCCAGAAATCATGCCTTCCTTTCTTCTTTAAATACAAAACTGGCATATTTAAAATACAAAATTGTTTTTTTGAAAATGTGATTAATGTTTTGCAGAAAAGGGGTAGAAGAAGTATTATATTAAGTACCTACAAAGTGTGTGGTTATCGTGAAGGGTGTAATATGTAAGGGATGAGGTAAAGGAGAGGGTGAAGGGACGGAATATAAAGGTGTGATTTAAATGAAAACATAAAACATTCAAACAGGTAATTTAGTTTCTCGGTAAGACTTTATTTCACAAGCGTTTTTTCGATTAGCGTAATTGTACTGTTTTTTTTAATGTATGTAGATACAGAAATGACTAGATTTAAACTAGACAGTAACTATGGTTTATTTTGCATGAATTAATACTAATCACATTACCAGAAAACAAGTCAAAAAACCTTGTAGACGTGTAAAATGAAAATAAAATAAGAGACCTCGTAATTAGAAAGATAGAAACAGGAAAAGTCAGAGAAAAGACATTTAAACGATCTTAGCCCAAACAAATTAAATATACTCACTTTAAATTTTAAATATTATACACATTTATATTGATATAAAATATACTATACAGGGCGTCCCAAACTTATGGGACATGAAGGGGAAGTACCTTAAATATCGTAGATAGTGTATTTTGCTGAAAGAAGACTTTATGTTACTTTTAAAAGTTAGTAATTCTGCATTCATAGATTTTCTAAAAATTACTAGCTTCGTCTGGGAATCGAACCGACTTAAATGTCAAAAAAAAATCACCCTACTTTTATGATGCCAATCGAAAGAATAGCTAAAAAATAATAACTTTGCTTAAGTAACATAGTATTTTAAAAGAAAGGAACAACGTAAAATGATTGAGTCAGGCGATTTGCGTAAGACAAGAGGGATCACATTTTGAGCATTTAATTAATTAATTTACAAAAATACTTACTTATTGACTACGGTACTTTCATGTATGTTTTTAATTTGATTAAAATGATTAATTTCATGTTGTTCCTTTTTTTAAAAATACTATGTTACTTAAGCAAAGTTATTATTTTTTAGCTATTCTTTCGATTGGCATCATAAAAGTAGGTTGATTTTTTTTTGACATTTAAGTCGGTTCGATTCCCAGACGAAGCAAGTAATTTTATAAAATCTTTGAATGCAGAATTACTAACTTTTAAAAGTAACATAAAGTCTTCTTTCAGCAAAATACACTATCTACGATATTTAAGGTACTTCCCCTTCATGGCCCATAAGTTTGGGACGTCCTGTATACTTTCATTGTATAAATTCTAGTATAATGTGAAAATTTATATTACATGAATTATATTACCACTAATTTATATTACCATTTAATAAATAAATTCCGTAATTTTTACGCGTACATAAATTTTATGTTTCAACCTAAGACCGATCGTAGATTTCAACTTAAAAAAATCAATTTAAATCAAGTTTTGCGATTCAGAAACAGTACTTTTTGCATGAAATTTCTGCTCGAGTATTTTTCATTGTTGGGTGTAGATACATAAAAACACACTTCTTATTTACAAAACCCTTTCCAGCTCCTATTTGTCACTTTATCTTGTCACTGTCGTCAACATACTGTCGTCATAATATTACTACAGTCAAATAGCAATTGATTGGTGTTTTAACATGTGCCATTTATGACAGCTTCCTTTATATTCCAACTGTAGCGTTGTCAAGATATTATCATGTATGTGGGACCCACATACATGTGGGTGTGTATACTTCACAAAGGCATTATATAATACGCATTAGGCATTTTTTTACCTCGGCTTACACAGATTTAATAAAATTGCTCGATCATAATCAACAATACAATCTTTTTCATTTTATATCCCTACAAAGATGAGGTAGATTTTTTCAAATTCAGGAATATGGATATTCGAGCGTTTACAGGGCTTATGACCTGTCATTGGCTGGGTTAAGTGGTCACTTTGGGGATATAAAATGAAATATATACCTACTCCCGTCTTGGGATAAAATCCAGATTTGTGTACAAGTATTTGAACACTAAGTATTTGTACAAAAATGTTGTAATACAATCTTTAATATAAATAATTACTTTTTTTTCATCTTTAACCTAATCCCAATGTCAAAAGCTCTAATTTATCTTTGTCGTATGCTCAAACTTATAAGGTTTTGTTAAATTTATTTAAAGGCTTGGTGAGGGCTTAATACATAATATTATGATGTATTTACACAATAATTTTCGATCATTTTCCTCAATTTAATATAATACTAGGTGTAAACTTACCTTGAAAAAGAAAAAAACATAATTTTCAAACGTAATTTGTGACCTTTTGTTGAGACAAATCTTTTCCCTCGGGAGGAAAGCTACAGATTATAAAAAAAATTCAAATATCTCAGAACTCTGAATGGTTGTCTTACAAAAGAATTAATTTTTGTTTATATATTTTCAGACTTAAAAAATGCTTCCACCTGAAAAAATTCACCTTTATTTCTATATTTTCAGACTTGAAAATTGCTTCCACCTGAAATAATTACTTTTCTTCGTATTTGTAAGGAGATTACGAAGTCCTCGAAGAATATATTTTCAATGTGAGTGTAGGTACCATATGAGTTTAAGTTCGATTGATTATCTGCGTGTATTTGCCAACTAAACCAATTGGAGCAGGGAGCAACTATAGTATATTTTTCAGAACTGAAAGGTCCATCAAGTTCAAGTATACTTAAGTTTACTTATATTATGATTTAACCTTACTTGTTTAATTGGAATATAAGTTTTAAAATGATAACTGAAACGGGCTTACAAGCTTTTCAGTAACTCTCCTGAAATATTCCTGAAAATGTATGATCAAAATAATATACCTCGGTACCTTTATAGCATTAAGTTTGTCTCCAAAAACAGTTAAATTATTTTATTTTACATTAAAACAAAAAATCGACATGTTTTACGTATCATAACATGGAAACTACAAACCTTTTATCACATAAATAAACATTTAGATACCTAATTAAATATGTATGAAGTTAAATTCTGTCAAGTTTTATGTACGTCTTGATTTAAGTAAAAAAAATAATTAATTAATAGATTTTTGTTCAGTGTGCCTAGTGTTTGAATTTTTCTGCTCTGATTCGTGTGTTGTTATGTGTGATTTCTGAATTGGGAAGACATCCTTGTTTGTATGAAATAAATAAATAAATAAAATTGTAAATTCTTCAGTCAGGGTGGGATAGGCTTATTGATTTAACCAGAATAAATATGATAATTGCTTTTGAAAATGAAAAAACTATTTTATTTGTATTTATTTTGATGAATTTTCTTTATATGAAACGCGTTTGTTCGTTAAATGTGGTTTTTTCTGCGGATTATTAGTTTATGTTAGAAGAACTTTGTACATAAGTTCTGAAGTTTGCCATCTGTAGGAGACGTTGAAGGAATAATGCATTGTGATTTGATAGGTAGTTTGCGATAACACTTACTAAAGTACCAAGAGCAACAAAAAATCTAGCCCAAATCAATAAATCTATTAAAAGATTAATCAATATGTTCGGGTTGGACTTAAATTCGATCACACTTTTTTTTATTTGGCAACCAATCAAATTAAACTTAAGACACGACTCCAGTTATTGGAGGTTGCTGCGTCTGTTCCCGAACTTCGGCGTTGGTTATGAAGTCAAACCACGTAGGTAATGCCTAATATCCTTCTTAGACACTTGTTCTCAAAACTCGACAAGCGAGCATTCTGAGCATTTTTGAGGTGCCAGGATTCACATCCATAAACGAGCACCGGCACAATGCAAGATTTAAAGAGTCGGCATTTTGTTTTGACTGAGTATAAACTGGAATTCCAGACAGCACGCATCGTGTTAAAGGTTGCTCCAGCAATTCCCCGAAGACGGATTGCGAGTCCCTTGTGCGTGCTGCCATCTTCAGTTATATGAACACCTAAGTATCTGAAGCTGTCAACTCTTTCGATCCTCTGCCCGTTGTTGTAAAGGGGATAGTCGGGTTCAGGACAAGACTTGTTGCACATTCAATTAATTCAGAAGGAACCTTAGTAAAATACTAATGTAATACAGCCAAGTTTCTGAGCCATAAATTTTGGATACCACAACAATAACGTATTGCAGTTATATCAAGAATAACGTATTGCAGTTACCTTATTCAACCAGGAATCACTCGGTTTTTATTTGGAATGGTAACAAGAAGAGAACCGCTCGCTAATAACCGCTTAACCGCTTGGAATATTCGTAAGAGATTTTATTTCTTACGCTATATATACGAAATTAAGATATTTGAAATCAGTGTATACCTATTAAAACATAAAAAGCATATTAGTGATATGTTATAAATATTTAGATTAAAAAAAATGAAAAAAAAATAAGTATTATATTAGCTGTAAGAATTTTTTTTATAGCTAAATAAAAATGTACAAACAAACTGAGTCATTTTGGTATTTATATTAAGACCCAGGCGCGCGGAGTCTATCAAGATCTACTTCCGGAAAACGTGTTCTTTTCAGTTGGAAAATAAATAAAGTAATGTTAGGTGTCGTATTACAGTAGGCATTGTTTTATTTTCCTTTGTAAAACCTACGCCTACTGAAGGCTAGAACAGAACCTTTCTGGCGAGACTGTTTCATTGTTTGACAAACCCTTATAGAGTATAATAAACTGTATAATATACAGTAGGTACAACTTAATATTCGGCCATCGTATTTCATTTGCGGGGTTTTCTGTATCTAAGCAACAGAAAAACTCCTTTGTATTAAATACGATAATATTCTCTTACAAGTTTTTTCTGGCGCTTACCGATACCTGCTACTTTCTAACCGCTTTAGACCTTTAGTAAGATTACAGAAGACCCTTGAATGTTGTTTTTATTGGTTTAGGAAATAAACAAATACCTACTAAACGTAAACAAAAATGCTTTGAATGCTTTTATCCTTTGTCTAAGCTTTTATTTTGAACATAATGTTATAACAAAAGAGGTTTCAAATTGAACAATAATTGTAATTGTATTCTTGTTTGATCTTGTTTATTTTACAATGTACAAACTTGGATTTGTTTTGTAGGTCAATTCTTTTTCACAATAATAAGAATCTAGATTTCCAAGCGTATTAAAAAACAACATGTACATTGACACATCATATTTATCACAAATAATGTACGATGTGTTGCTCCTCACATATAATTGATAACTCGCGTATTTTGAACAGATTTTTAGATTTTGAATATTATTTCTTTTAGATTTTTTAATGGAAAAGCAGAGACATCATTGTGTAAAAGGCGTTTGAATAAATGACAAAGCTATATATTTATATATATGGTTACATCGTCCATGCAACGGCAATATGTCGTAAGCCACCACTTATGCGAAAATGCTTTTTTATTATTTTGCATTGGGTCATGCATAATCATCATCTTGGAAAATTTCATAAACTACAAAAATATAATATTTATATGATTTTTATTTTTCCGATTAACATGGATGTCTCATCCCACGTGGATTAAAATTGCTTGATAACAATATGTCCATAGCCACTAATGTTGATGTGATTAAATTGTTTGTTCATTAACTGTTGAATAATTAATTAATTCTTTTAAATTAATTTAGGAGTTACTTTTTTCGCTCTCCTGTAAAATTTGGAATTTGTGGCTCACGACATGTTGCCGTTGCATGAACGAATATAGAATTTTAGATAATTAACTTTCCTTAGAATTCAGTATTCTCTCTAATAAGGTTTTCCTGATTCTCAGAATAATTTGTATAATAAAAGCCTGATATAGCTCTGTTTAATATAAAAGAAAAACATATTTTTTCATCGATTTGAAAAGTTTCAATTTTTAGCCCCTCAAATTAAATGAGGCAGAGCTGTGTCATTTTTTCCACCGATGCAGTATTGTAGTGGCAGGATGTGTCATTTTCTTATTATTATAAACGATAGTTTGCTTTTGTATCGAGTGTTTTAGCTAAATCAGTTCAGGGAATAGCGTAGCTGCATCTTGTTTGCGATGTTTGTTTGAGCTGCGCTCAGGAATATCTAGATCTATATACGTACCTACCTACTTAAATATCCGTTATAAACTTATCTAATATGTATACTGTCGTGTCACAGACACAAAGAATGGGATGTTACTCACATTTACGACGCATTAAATAGCCACAAAGCTTTGAAAAAAATATCATATGAATATTGCGTACTTAAAATTATTTTACAGGAAATAATACGCAGACCGTTTTTTTTATCTGTATGTAGAATACGAAAAATTCTAGGAAGTTTGTAAGTTCTTACTTAATTATCTGACTTTTCCGTAACAAAAATAAATAAAAACCACATTTTGTGTGCACTGCTAACTTAGTTCCATACAATAAGTGCAGGTAGTGCACATTGTTTTTCTAGCCTCAGTACTCATCTTGAAATAATTTGTTCATTCTTTGGAGAGGGTTTAAAAAAAACCTGGTTTAAAATTTTTTTTGAATTGTGAAATTGGTTAAACATGTCCTTTTTTAATGACTGTAGTACAGTAAGTACTACTGATATCAGATTTACAGGACAATAATAATACTTCTTCCTGTCTCTTAGTGAATAAATCCATTCCTAATCTCCATCCACCTTGAAAATTATTTTCACGGTCACCCTACTCGTATATCAGGGTAGACGTTTTGTTCATCATTATTGAGAAATAACTTCTTTTTTTTTTTAAAGTGCGTATTACACATTATACATGGTGTAACAAAACTTGATATACAAGCGGGAAATCGGTGAATCTACGTAATATTTGTAGTGGATTTTGTATAAATTTTTTTTATTCGACCAAATTGAGTTCGATGTAGATTCACCAGTTTTCAGGTTGTACTACGAGTTTCGTTGCTCCATGTATATATTGTGTGTTATTGAATCCTCGAATTCCCCATAGCGTTTTGTCTAAGACGCTGAACTCATGGTACAGAGGTTTCGAGTATGAAACACGGTAAGAACTCAGAAATCAAATGTGATCTTTCTCAACCCAAGATGTTTGTGATATCCCCTCTGGCCTGTTGGTTGTTGAAATAAAACGTACATTGAAAAAGTGTCAAATTAATAAAAAAGTGTATGGGTGTAGTTTTTACAATTGCTACTACTACTAATACGTTCCCTTATCTGCACTCAATGGTGCATAGGGCACTGCGTTGGTACACCAAGTCCAGCTTATCATGATCATTTTTTATTACATGGAGGTTAGATAAATTAATTTTATCTATAAATTTTGTAAATTAATCTGCAATTAACAAAAATCTCATTTATGTTATTGAGAATGTACCGACCCTATCCTTCAAATTTTATCCACACATGCATCTTATACTTGAGATACCAAGGACACGGAGGGATATGGACACCGAACTCGGTGACAAATATACGACATTGAATACATTTTGAATAAATTACATGTTTAAAACTGCTGGAACCAAACAATAAAAATTGACCGACATCTAAAAACAATTATGAAATATATGTAAAATATTAAAAATTATGTACATGGTGTATAGAAGTGAGGCTTGGAGTAGCGGGCGCCGCATTCAACAGTATGAAAGCTGTCTGGAGATCGGATGTTTTTTCTCGGTTAAAACAAAATGCCGCCTTTATGACTCCTGCATCACACCTGTTCTCCTCTATGGCTGCGAATCGTGGCACCTAACCAGGGCCCAAGAGAGCAGACTTCTGAGTTTTGAGAATAGGTGTCTTAGAAGAATTTTAGGTGTGCGGTGGTTTGACTTTGTAAGGAACACATAGGTGAGGCAACGGACACAGCAACCCTTGGTATCTACTGTCATCCGGCGAAGGCGTTTCGGCTAGCTAGGCCATATACTACGTATGCCTCCCGAGAGCCTTAACCATGCTTGCCTATTTTACAAGGCATCAGGTTCTCGGCGTCCTGGTCGTCCACTGTTGACAATTCGTCGGCAGTTTGCGTCAAAGCAGTAGGCAGTTTGTGGATTCCATATGCTCCACATAGGGAGCGGATGTGGTATGATGATGATGATGTATAGAATGTAGGTATAATTATTTGTATTGAAACACAAGCTAGAAAGTGTATTTTAGATTGCATATTCTATTTCTAAAGAAAGCTACACAGGCAGCTACTTTCATTTATTTGTGAAAACTTTCAGTGTGGAATGTTAATTTCATCTCTTCGCTGTAAAACGGGGAACATTTCCTTCCACAATACGACTTGTATACTGTGTATACACTGTATACTCGTTCCTTGCCACCCTAATGGAAACTGAGAGGCTTCTTGTGTCAAAACAAAAGATTTATTCTACACAAAGATTTCACTTCAAAGAAATACATAAAATAATCTTTTGAAACGCTAAAAAGCGACGCCATATTATTCAAATACAATACGAACTGTTCAAAAGAAATTTTACGTGGCTACGTAGGTATTTAGCAATACGTTTAATATTCAATTCGTTTAGTATGGCAGATTAAGTAAAATTGCTGTTTATAAATTTTGTTTTCTTTGTGGATTGTATTAATTTGACTAAATATATGATGTTTGATAACAATTTGCAAAAAAAAATCCAAAAAAAAATCAACTTGGTCCTCAATTTTCTCGAAAACTATGGGTCAAATCAAAAAACAACATTCTACAAAATCGACTACAAATATTATGTAGATACACTAGTTTTCCGCTTGTACATCGAGTTTTGTTACCCCTGTCTATTTCCCTTAGTCGAAAAATGATATCTATATCAAAATAGAGCGCATATTAAAAAAAAATCAAATCAAACATTGCGCATTGTACAGAAAAAATTATGACGTAACAGGACAAAAAATTCTTCCTTAGAATTTAGTATAGCAGTTTTCATTTGAAACATTTCTCTCTGCTTCCAATAAGTTCACATACATTTTCCAATTTCGTATTTATGCACATACCTACCGACACGTATTTCTCCAGAACTGAATATTAAAAAAAAGTTTATCTTCCTATTTGTATTTGCGTTTTCAGTCAAATGGAATCCTGTAGGTAAACGTGTCACTGCATAGGATAGTATGGAAATTCAATATCAACAAACAGAACTGTAGCAACGGATGTATGGGAATGTGTATTGTACAAAAAAGGTTTCTCAAACTACTAAAAAAATATCTTGCGCGAGGCCTCGTCATACTATCGTATGTGTGGCGGAAGAAATGACGTCACGCGGGCGACGCGAGACGAACGAACGAGCCGAACTACACCGAACACGCGAACTCGTAGTACAACCCGAAAACTGGTGAATTTACATCATATTTGGAGTCGAATGTGTAACATGACTTTTGAATCTGAGCTTGAAATTAAAAAAAAATATATTTTCAGAATAGCTTTCATTAAGTTAAATTGCACAAATTCATATTAAAGTGCAGTTTTTTATTTTGTTTTATTTATGGATAGTATTAATTTGACTAAATAGGTACATGACATTTGATAAAAATTTGCTTCGTACTCAATTTTCTCAAAAACTAAGGGGTCAAAAATTTTTTTTTTTTCAAAATCGACTCCAATATGTAGATTCACTGGTTTCTCGCTTGTCTATCGAGTTTTGTTACACCGTGTATAAATTATTAATATGTAGAGACAGTAAGATGTTGTATTCTGGACTGCTTCTAACGATAGGTACTGAATCGCTAAACTGAAAGGGACATCCTTCTGGAAGTTTCGGTGGACGCGTATCTGGAACCTTCTAGGCGAGTCCAGGATGTCTTACGTTTTCGGGTCTTATTACAGTGGGTAGGCGCATTGAGTAATATTTTATCGACAATTAGTAAAGTAAAGAGATTTCTTTTAATGTAGGTATTAATGTAGGTTTAATGTAGCTATTCTGATCACAGAATAATAACTATTAGGATATACTAATACTTTCTTTATAACGCTTTTTGAAATTTGTATTTAGTAGGTATCGACAGGTCTGAAAAAATTGTAATAATTACCATTAAATGGATCATCTTAAACCATAGTGTACTGATTCACTTTTTACTTTTCCGAGTTAGGGCATAAATTAAAGGCTCTAAATAATAATCTAGGTCATCTATATAGAAATATCTTTCTTGATCACTCACAAATAACTATTTTGATTGGTTAATATTTAATTCCTTAGGAATATTTAATTTTTTTATTTAATTCTAATTTTTTTTTAATATGTTGCCCTAAGAAATTAAATCATGTAATATTGTTAGTAAAATTATTTTTATAGAGATTGGTTGGAAGAAAGAACTTCTTTTATATTGATTCACCATAATGATTCATTGCTTCATCTCTGGATTCACCATATGTATTTTTCGTATCTCTATTCCTTTTTTTATATTTTGTAAACTTTTTTAATATTTTCTGTAACTTTTGTTGTTGTATTTCTATGATAAATTTATATTTTTGTTAATGGCACCCGATGACAAACGGCAAAATTGCGGTTTATCGGGACGGCAATATTTTTTTTTATGTTACGTTTATTTTCTTAATACTTGACTTGAAAAAAGTTAAGCATCACGATTATGATTTGGTGCTCTTTTTTTAAACACTATCTCTGAAAATACCAAAAGTGAGTTAGTAAACTATAGTTGAAGACAAATTCATATCAGAATGCCATCCTCTGAACTAACTAACTATCATGCCATTACCCCGAAGTGGTAGGCAGATGAGGTAGAAAACCACACACATCCTTGTACACTCCCCTTGCTCCTCCCGGATTCGATCATCTACATTCTGACTTTTCACATGACCGCTTTCAAGTATGTGGTTGTACTTGATCCCGCCATTATAATGTTGAGAAAGCCTGAAGTGTAGTGTACATAAACATCCCTGTTAATACGTAGGGGCGCCGTACTTGTGAAGGGATGAAATGTACTGTCGTAGAACGTACATACATGTATTGATGTAGGTTGTAGGTTTTCAATCCAATCACAACGCAGCACTTTTAAAATTTTATTCAAACTGAAATATCTCCAGATTGGGTGCGGATAACGGAGGAGTTTGTTGTAAAAAAATTTCCATAAGATTTTGTAGTCGTACAAATAATAATTTATATATTAATATAAACTACAAAACGAACGTAGGTGGTGGCTTCCAGTGGTTAAGATTTTTTCCGCCATAAAATTTAAAACGCGGATTTTTCTCGTTAGAGTCCAGCTAGAATCGATTTTTAGGTGTCGAATCCCCATAAAATCAGAGCTCTGCAGAGTTACTTCGACAGCCCTTGACAAAGGAACGATTTTGCTTTTCTCTATAAAAAAAAAACTTTCAAGCACAAAACATTTTTAAAAAAAATAGTAGCTTAAAAATTGAAAAAATATGTATAAATTTTAAATATGTAAAAAGTTCGAGGTGTTAAAGCTATGTATACGTGGACGACATCTACACCCAGTTATTTGACGACACTTATGCTTTATGTCTTAGCTATCACTATGTTACCATGGGATAAAAAAGTGTAATTATAACAACATTCCTCATTGGTACTTAGGGAATCAGGAGTGAAATAAAAATCCGCATTAGTTAGCGGTTTTACAATTTTCAGGGACAAAAATTTTTTACATCATTGGTTAGAAAAATCATGTTTGGTGGCAAGTGGGTAGCGTCGCGGTCTCTGAGTCCAGAGATCGTCGGTTCGAATCCCCTCTTACAACGACTCGATTCTATTTTACCGAATGAAAATAGTTTTTTCAATTTAAACGTGCAAATATTCAAAGATTTATCTTTTATTTAATTATGTTTTATTTTGGACATCTGTTTTAAAAGCTTATTGTCTGTCATTTATAAACTAAGTGTACTTGGTATTTATTTGTTAGGGTATTGGTTAAAAACTTGTTTCCATATAAAAATTTCTCTCAATTATTTTTTTTTTACGTTCATTTATTAAAACTAAAGTGTTTGGGTCATTTGTTTAAATATAAAAATTCTTACGGAAACGAAATATTTGTGTACTCGTATATTATAAAAAGGTAAATTTTTTTTTTTTTGTAATATATAGTAGTAAAAAAAATATTTTTTAAAAGACTTTCGAATCCAGATTTCTGCCCAAAAACATTCGCATTTTTTTACATCATGAACAAATAGTATAAAAAAAATTAAAAGGTTATTTTGAAACGAATTCGAAACAGTTTCGCTTTTTATTTTTCTGGGTAGGTTATTTTGATTTTTCAACTTTTTACTAATCACACAGTAAGCAAGAAAAGCTGTTTGCGTAAGCGCGATATCCTTAACGTTCCTTGCTAAAGATAAATTTAATATGAGCTGTCCGGTGGGTGTCAAGGAGAAGGCTGGCTGGACCATCATTTATAAAGGATCACTAAACAAAACGGAACCAAATTACCTTAAGGAAACCCCGCAAACAGTGTTTTGACCAAATATTATGTACTTTCATGAAGGTAAACGTTTCATTCTACAATTTCATTTATTTTCAATTTATTTTTTTTTATTATTTACTTTTCAAAAGCGTGCGATTATACTTACCCCGCACAGGACACGGTCAGAGTGTTTTGGGTATACTGTACAAAAGTGTGCAGTGGCATAGGAAAAAATCTGAAATATTATAATAAAACAAGATGTACAAAAGTATTGGTATCCTTATACCAGAACAAGAGAGAAATAGATTAAATTCTAAAATCATTATTATGTAGATTATTTATTTTAATTATTTTTTTCAAATTATCGTTAATTTTTTAAAAGATGAATAAATTTGGAAAAAGACAATACATTTTTTTGTCAGTTAAACATTGAAAA
Source organism: Micrasema minimum (assembly GCA_022494985.1). Classification (NCBI taxonomy): domain Eukaryota; kingdom Metazoa; phylum Arthropoda; class Insecta; order Trichoptera; family Brachycentridae; genus Micrasema; species Micrasema minimum. The sequence goes on from JAGVSP010002536.1 coordinate 16,757, forward strand.
AATTAAACAAAAATCCCAAAATGGCATAGCCTGTTTGTGATTTACATGTGAAATTTCTAAAACTTGGCACGTGCATAAAGAAAAATTATAAAATGTTTAAAGTAACTTCTAATGCTTTCTTTTTAACAAATGGTGCAAGTGCACTTAAAAAGTAATAGAATTACAGTTTTTTTTTTGATCATTGGTATACTTATAACAAGATGATCAGTCATAAGAAGAGGGTCACATGATAATATAAAATATAAAATAAAAAATGATGTAATATGTTCCTAGTTATGGTCTGCGGGATTCATACAGTATATAGCCAACCTTATGTTAAGATTTTTTTTACTTTTGAATGTTTTAAATTTACCAATGCCGACCTTCTACCACTAGTTCAAAGCTAAGGAATTAATTAAACTATGGGCCAGCCTTAGCATGTCTCTGAGTGGTCGTGAATTATGTAAAAGGACTAGAAAGCATTTGGATTCATTTATAGCTACTAATTTTTTACTAGATGGTATTTATATTTTATCATATCTATCTAATGCTCACTTTACCGCACTACTTATGGTGCATAGGCATTCTGATTAAATCACCAAGGGTTTTTTTTTTTTATCATTGGTTACTAATTTCATTAGACCTTTCCTATGCTTCAGTGCCAAGCTATAGATAAATCACACCGATAATTTGTTTAATAATATGATAATACAGTTTCTTTAATATTTATTTCCTGTGATGAATTTTTCGAAATTTACCTAGGATTTTTTTTTTCTTATTATTACACCGATATAATTTACAAACGCACACACATGAGGCGTGATGTATAATACACTTAATTATTCCTAACTTTCTTATCTAACTTTATAATCATATTTTTTATAAAATCCGTATTTTTCACAGCCTACCAATTAATCTCCTACGATAAATAGTACATTTTGTTCATTTTTATAATATATTAACAATGGCTCCTTGGGTGGTGAGAATACTCGGTCACTTTTTTTAAACATTTTTTTGCACAGACTTCCAATTGTGCATTGGTACACCCAATATATATAGTATGTAGTTGATACCTACTGTATATATGTACACACTATCAAGGTATCCCACATTTAGGTTCAATACAGAATAAATCACAGTAAATAAATCAAAATTTCATTGTTCTGAAAAAAATTAGTGGCTTTTGGGCCACTTTACGATACTCTGATAATAAATTTTGTGATTACAGAAGTTTCACAGAACGTAACATTATTCCTACGTAAGATTCGTAAGAAGGTACTAGGTAGGTACCTAAAACAACATCCGTATAACGCGGTCAGCGATCAGAGAATATCTCCCGTGGTGAGACTGGCGGCTGTTATATTTGTAGATATTACATAATATAGTATATTTTATAAACGCCTTTTTATGTAAGGGTGGTTTGCCTAAATAGTCATCATCATCATTCCATGAAATAGGTCCGCCAGATATGACGACTGGTTGAATATTGTATGTTGTGGTTTAGGACGCTTGAGAGTAGGATTAACTCCACATCCACAATCTCCCATCCTCGTACTCCTTTTCAACGATCTCCTTCCTTTGGACTCACCCAAGGTTGCTGCCGCGTCTTCTCTGGGCGTGGTTGGCGAGGGGCGGGAGGCAGTTGTAACTAACGACTAAAAAAGGGGTAGAATTACTAATATCCTTATCACTGTAAATTTGGGCCAGCTCCTTGAGCAGGTTGGGGTGAATGTGTTTATGACAATCTAGAGCCGAGACAGTGATAAGGCAATAAAAGCATTTGGTCGCGTATTTAACCTTCTTTTCTTCCGATTTTTTTAGTCAAAACTGAATCTATTAAATTTCGCGATTAGCTTTAAAAAAATCGACAGAGTTGTGCTGGACTGAAAAAAGACTCAATAGTCTTTAAAACAGTCTAGGAAAAGGGTGGGGCTTTCACTATATCATCATACCATATCCGCTTCCTATGTGGAGCTTATGGATTCAACAAACTACTTCGAAGTCAGGAGATCGGCCGCCAGTTCCCATGCATCCTCCCTTATCAGGTCTACGTCCCGCAGCTCTGACGCAAAATAAATAGTACCGATTAAAAAATGTATATTACCAGTTTGGCGAGATAATGCATGTTTTCCTTTTTTATCATTATGTTTTCAAAAATAAAACAATTACTATAAAGCAGTTATAAAAGTTATGAATCTATAATATTTTCTTAACTTTGATGCAATTCTTACAAATATAATATATATCTATTTATTTATTATGGATTATGAGAAGGTGCATAAATAATGTGGGAAAATAGATTTTTTTTACACCTAAAATGTTTTCAATATAAATGAATCCACGAAACAGCCATGAGATCCGGATATAATAAAATAAAACAGTGGAACATTGTGATATTCTAGCGACCCTAGCTAGCACTTTACCTGCGTAAAAAGTTTAATCATTTGTCAATTCACGGATTACCTCTTCGATCACGTGATCAAAATACACTGCTGATACCTGCCCATAGTTCTTCCTTCTACTCCAAGTCCTTTATACAGTGCATGCGGCTCGACTACAACTCCCAGATGCTATAAAGGAAGCCGAAACAGTCACCTCTTTTAAAAAGCGGCTGAAAAAACATTTCCTATCTATCCTAGGCAGACATTGAGTGTGATGATGTGTGTATGAATTGAAAATTATTTCTTTCTGTTATTGCACTTACGTTAAATACCTGCACTACTTTATTATATTGGTTGGTTAGAAGAAACTTCCAACTAGGATAATATATGGCGGGATTATAATATATAATATATACTATAATCCCGCCAATGAACACCACTGTTTGTACAAAAAGCTTAATAAAAAATGATAAAATAAAATGGACGTTCTGCAAATTCGCGGCTTTGGCATTGGACCGACGATATTAGGGTACAATTTAGGAGATGGGGTGGTATGATTTAGGAAAGTTTACCCTACACGTATTATTATGTGCATTATATTTCTATCGGCGTAGAACAAGGTACAACCTACCACGACACTGTAACACTTCCCTCTATAAGTCGTAATGTGTCAATTTAATATCGATAAAGAAGCGTTATTTATCTCCTCAAAGAGTGAAAAATGTGGGTCAATCGATAATTCACGGAATCAACGTTTTATTTTATCCTCAGATATTGGGAAAACGTTATGTCACTGTCACTTTTTCTGATAAAGCTTAAACCTGTCCTATCTGAGTTCGTTTGAAGTTGATTTTCCTTAAGATTTTCAAGTAAGTGATGATATTTTGCTATCGGCATAAAATTATGATAAATTAAATCATAATTAAGCATTAATTTTCTTGTAATCTCGTCGGGTATATCGAACCCAGAATTCAGAATGCGTGGTTACACTATACAAGACTGGAGATGTCTATTTATAATGTAAAATTTATACCATGTTTTAAATTAATGTTGATACTAATATGTGATGTAAACGTTGTAAGGAACTACTTACTTTTTATACTTTTTATACATGAACACTCGCTTTGCCTCAAATATAAATTATTTACTTCTTAAAAGAAAAACAACGATAGCGCAGCGCCACTTCACATTTATTGGACCTAAGATATATAACCAAATGGACACACAAACCAAATTATTAACCGACTTGGTCGGTGTCGTTAGTTGGATAAGTCTAATGGGTCGTGTATATATTGAAAATGCCTGCAAAAATATAGCTATGTAATTATTAAAATTTGGTATGCAAAAATATTGTTTTGTAAATTCTAAATTTGTGAAATCCAAACTTGGTTCTATTATACTAATTATGTAAATATTCAATTATGTTTAGTACTACAATGTGTTATGTATAATACTACAATGCCCTGACTCGACACGGACTATCTAGTGAGTCGGGGCTAGATCATTGGCATGGGTCTCTACTGATTGAGTCGCTATCCCATTATTGTCATTATATTAATATAAATGTAATAAATAATAAATATACTTTATCTGTTAGTTGTTCTTTCACTTGTCAATCGGTGTGATGGAAGAATTTATTAAAGCTTTCCAAAGATAAATTGAGAAAATTGTTCATTATAAGGGGGAGTCAATAAATTAATGCAAATAAAACAAGGAAAGGGTTGAAGAAGTTAAACAGTGTTATTTTTAAGAATATTTTTACTTGAAGTTGGACAATAATTTTTTCTGTCATAATGGGGGTGGGAGTAGATAGGTACCCATGTTAGATATTAATGAACGTACCGAGATAAAATCACTCATTATTTGTTAAAAAACTATTTTAAAAAAAAATATTGCCGTAATTACGAATAAGAAACAATTTTTTTTGATAAATAAAACTTGGCTGATTAATCCGGGATCTATATAGTTAATCGAGATGAATGAGGTGTTCCAGTGTTACCCAGAATTTAATTTTAAAAATGTTTTCATGAACACAACGAAATTCAAGTATTTGCTTGTACCTTTCTAAAACGAACCAAAAATTAAAATAAATTCTAAAACATTTTATTCATTCCAAAAACTTGCACAGTGGCGTTTGTTTCGAAAGCAAGACGCAAATGATGAACAGAATACAATCAAACATAAAAGTCAACCACTATAGGTACGCATTTTTTATTTAAGCGCTTTCAGCGGCGATTCGGTAGATCCGTGACGTAGCCACAAAAATTGTCATTTCTTAAATCCAACACAAAAAAATTCAAGCAATAGTTACTATACAAAAAAATATATCAAGTTGTTCATTGTCACTATGAATTATGTCAACGCTGATGTTCATCAAAAATTTTCGAACGAAAATTCAAAAATAATAATTGATAGTCTATTAATAAATTTTAAATAAAGCTTAGGGGTGGCTTTAAAAATAACACCGTAGACGTTAATTTACTGCAACAACACTCGTGGGCGTAAATGTGATTCACGCACTGGAAACATTGTACGTTGTACGACGTTGTTTGCGTCATTTTAACCCAATTTTGGGCCATCTCGACGCATAATACATCAATATAGAAATAATTGAGCTGTCGATGAGTGATCACAAAAACAATTTGCCGCCAATTGAATGTGTCGTCGGTCGTTCGAAATTTGAATTTTAATTGGACACGTTTCCAAGATGGCGCGCGTGGGTTTCCGCCAAAGGGTAATGCGTATTTTGACCTGCAAGTTTTGCGCGGGAACGGCAAGGGCAGAAGTACGAAAAAATTTAAAACATTCATTTCAAATTTCAATGAAGATATCAAGTATATATTATTATACCAGAGTATTCTGTGATATACCATTGATATACCACTGATATAGTAAAAAAATTATTTAAGTTAACAAAACAAAAAAAAAAAAGTTTTTTAAGTACGTAAAAATGAAAATACGAGAAATAGTACCTATAGAGGTACTTAGTGGGTAGGTAATATTTTGTTTTATGGTACCTACTGATTTTCAAAAATAATTCATGTACAACATTTTGAGGGTGTCCAAAAATTCACGGTAATTCATGTACAACATTTTGAGTGTGTCCAAATACCTACTTTAAAAAACTGGATTTCAGTCATTACGGGCTAACATTAAATTACAATTTGACATCTAGACTTCTTGTCTCCGTTGACATTTAAAAGTGTACCTAATATAATTCATGTAGGTACCTATTCATTATGTTTTAAAAAACCCAGCTTATGGAATTAAAAAGACTTATCTAGGTTTACACTATTTGTTTTATAATTTGATTTAAAATATAAAAGAAAACGTAAATAAATTTCAAATGATCAAATCACAGTGATTGCAAAATGAAGTGATGTTAACCTTTTGACATAGACATGACAGATAAGTGTTTATCAATAACACGCCCCCCCTCCACATATGGGAGTCATGTTCAGGTCCCAAGCTCCGCCTGACTTATAATTCAACTGACAAGTGGACGGAGTCAAGTGCTGCAGGTCAAAGGAATAACTCCTATTAGGAATAGATGATTCAAGATCTGATGATACATGATGATTACGAGGTAGTTAAGTTCTAAGAAAGATATCAATCAAGATTCCTGGTGGGAACACAAAAATTAAAAGTGATTTTTCTCAAGCCTGGGTTTTTGTGACGTTGTTCCCCTCTGCAATCGGGCCTCCTGGACTGTTGAGGTGGTTAAATAAATAAATAAAATAAAATAAAGTTATTGATATCTGTTATTGCCACACATATAATACTAAATAGTATGGTGTTGGGAAATTATCAAAATTCACTGCTCTACTTGCACCATGTAGTGCCGTATGCACCATTAGGTGTGGATGAGGGAAAGTAGAAGTAGTAGGTAGTTGGTAAAATAATAAATACAAAAGAAATAGGGAGCGGATAGGTATGGAATCAACCAAAAAAAACATATGGACTAATTCGGTATGAGAGTAGTACAAGATAAACAATGGGTAAACTATGTGACGTTTCTATGGTAATTTTTCACAATCGAGAGGATTGAAGAACTAGTGCAATATTAATTTACGAAAACCTTTTTGAATCACCTTTTTTAATAATAGATACGTTTTTAGATGGGCACATACGTGATGATTTTATTACCTGCCCACTTTGACATTACGCAAAAAAAAATATGAATCTTGATCTTGATCATTATTTTTAAAGGTAAACACTATTCCTAAAAAAATTGAGAACTGAAGTTACATGCCGCTGACATCTATTGAATTTTATCTTAAACTGTTTTGTGTTCTGTGCTAGGTTTTACATATCGTGGGGTTACTGCCAAATGTTGGTAAGTCCATAAAACATGTTATGGAGTAATCGCAATTTTAAAGTTTGACATTCTCTCTAAAATCAGACGTAATGATAAAAACTTCGTGTTATTTTTTTTAAAATAATTTGAAGTATAATGAATATATTAAAAAAACAACTGTTGTAATAAATGACACAAAATCAATATAATATATATATGTTTTTGCAAAGCAAGGTTGTACTTACCAACTTTTTTCTGTTGAGAAAATATTGAAAGTGCAGTTACAAACTTTTAGCTGTACATTTTTTTACTTGAAATACTATCAATTGAACACAAAGAAATTGATTAGTGATATTACAATGTTTTGGTTGTAATGATACATTTAATTTTGGTCAATTTAATGTCAGGATTAATACTGTAAGTGTTCTTACAATATTTCAGCTGTAAACATTTAATTTTAAAATGCAAGCAAATTAAATGGGAAAAAAATGGTTAGTGATATTACAATGTTTTGGCAGTAACGATACATGCCAATTTTGGCTTGTTCATTGCCTGAGAAAATTTTGTTAGTGTTTTTACAAACTTTTTCTTGTTTGATAATAGAAAAAACTGGACTTACGATATTTTCTTGAAAAAAACATAAGCTGTAAAGCTGCTTTACTGAGATCGGAGGAGCTACAAACTTTTTCCGGGCATAGATATTCACGTTAAGACACTCAATTCATCGCTAACTCAATATACCTAAAATGTGGACCTACCAACTTTTGGCAGCAACCCCACGATATAAGAATAATAAAATCTAATCTCCTTCATCAAAATTAAAGAATTAAAATACGGGTTGGGTAACATTCAAATCTCAAAAACCCATTTTTCAAATTAGATTCAATTTTTATTTTTAATAATGTAGGTTGGTACTAGGTACATGATTAATGTTTTGTATCACACAGTTTTGAAAATCAGGTAAATGATACCCCCCATTGCCCAAACACTGATAAATCTGTTTCTGGCGTTTCCCATGACCCTTACCAGCGTAACAGCGGGTAAGTTGGCAATTTCTACTCTGATGTTAGACTTTAGGTTTTCTAGGTTCCTTAGACGGTTGACACAAATGCAGGATTTAAAAAAAACCCATCAAAATCTCTAGGCTGACCACTCCAAATCGCCCCTTATTGAGATGAGGCTCTCCGGGAGATGTTCAAAAAGTGGGCTTTGTTGGCAAATGCTCTTCACTGTTCCAATGCACGATTGCAACTTACCAGGGTAGGGAACATAACTTTAGAACTACGCCTATCCAATGAGACCACTACTGCAATTCTACAGCCCGAATGGCGCACATTTTAAAAAAGGAAATTATGTTGCCCCACCCTATGTGAAGTTTTCAATTTCATTTATTCGTTTTACTATAAATCAGCAAAGTTTTTAATATGCAAAAGTGAATTTTGTACTACATAATGTAATGCATATCGACTATGTAATGTAGTGGTTTGTTTGCAAACCCTGCCTAAAAAAAATTGTACCAAAAAGTAAATGATTCTACACATTTATATTTAGACAAATTCTTTAATTTACAATAAGTATAATTACATAATTTCTAAAGTACCATTTCTAGTTTTTTCATTTTTACTACCTTCCGTATTTCCCTCAAACTGTTTACCGAACAGTGAGGCATAAAGTTCATTCTTCATCTCATCCGTCCACTGCAAGTTAGGCTCCGGAGCCATATAGTTGACCAGTTTAGAGTGCACCGCATAGCGAATACGCCTCCCCTTGGTGGCTCTCGTATCTATCTTCCTCTTCATCTTACTTCTCATCTGCTGCAGCATAATCCACTGCCGACTGAGCTGAATAGGATCCGAGATATCTGAAGATTTGTGTTCAATCAACTCTCGTAAGAGCTGATGGTAGAAATCATCATCGTCAAATATCTCCGTGCAATATTCTTCGCTGACGTTACTATCTTCGGGAATTGGAAGATCTTTAGATTCATCTTCTTGTCTGATTTCTTCTCCTACGATATGATACTTGGATCTCCTAAGTTGTGTTCTGCGTATAAGCTTATTACTGTCACCTAATATGAACTGGATTTGTGAGAGAACTGAAATAGGCGCGGGTTGGTTTTTTTGATTACTAGCCACTCTTGTTTTATCATTCCATTTCTGTATAACGCTATTTCTATACTTTGCATACGTAACAAATTTGTCATTTAATTCTTCTGAGAAATCCGCTAGTTTTCTTTTCCTGCTAACTTTCAATTTGTCTGGAACTGGCTTTTCTTCAATCTGTTTTTCGCTGCTAACAGAATCTGAATCACTAGGAATTTCTTCGTCCATGGGATCTTCAGTTATTTCAACTTTAGTTTTTGTCTTGTTGAATAGGTCTTTAGTTTCGGGATACTTAGAGACTAGAATGCTCTGTAGATCAATTAATCTGCAAATTTAAAAAACAGGTACTGTAGACTTAGATCAAAATCATTGTGTGCATTTAAAATTTTAAGCAAACATTAAAATCTTGTGCGAATCTCAAAATTTAATGACTTATTCTACAGTACTCCTGTGGTAAGCAATAAAGAACAACATTTTTCTGTAGAATAACACTTACTAGACAATCAAGAGTGCCAAAAAAAGGTTAAATTGCGGATTTTTATTTTATTAGAATTATTAAAGATGGACAATGAGGTAAAAAAAAAATTGATAAATAATAGTTTAGTAATTTCTAAACAATTAACTGCCAAACAATTTTCCAATTATATATTTATATTTTTGAAAGAGTTGTTAAATATGTTTGGAACTAACTATAGTTCGGCCGTTCAGAGAATGCGTTCCTGACACCTATCAGTTAGTCACGACTAGTGATGGGCACAACATAACACTGAGTTCGTTACCGTTCCTCCAAAATGAACCGCCGCGTTTATTTTAAGATTTTTTTGCGTTTTAGATTGGCGGAATCATTTAAAATTTATATTTTAGTTATTTAAGTGGAAACCAAAAAAAGGTAATATTAATATAATAAAATTGTTTTATTTATTCTCTGTTACAAAGTTTCAATCTGTACTTTTATTTTTATGTTTAATAAAAGTTATCTTATAGTCCATTATTTTCAAATTCTAAAAATGAAAAACAAAACGTATTATTTTATAAAGTATAACTGTATAAGAACAGATTACGATACTTTTATTGCCTGTTATTGTTAGCGCAGCACTACAAATATAAAGCGCTGACATAACCTTGTAATAGCGTTAATCTTGTAATATCGTAAAATATTGTTTACCAAGTTATTTGACACTCAGTTTGGCCCAAAATTATAACATTCATTGATTATTGATATAATAATGTTCTTTTAATGCTCATCAATTGTTAAAACGGTAAACAACCAAAAAAATTTTTTTTAATCGTAACTGCAACGCCATTACAAAGTTACGTCGTCAGTTCAATCGCGAAGTGTCAGGAACGCATTCTTTCAACGGCCATACTATAGGTACTTATATTTGCCAATAAAAGATACCAATTTGTTAATGAATAATTCTTACAACCATTTAGCGTAATGTCAACGTCGGATGATAATCCAAACATGCCTGTAATGATTACTAAGTTTAAAAAAAGGTTAACTAACCTCGTTAACAAAGAAGTGACACTGCTTTTACTCTTGTTTAGAGCATTCTGGAACTGATCTCCTCCCTCTTCCTTTAGCTCCCTGAATGTGTGCGGCAGCGGCATCTTATTTGCGGAAATCAAACACTTCTGCAGGTTTATTCTCATTTCCAGCAAACTCTCCCACATGGACAACTGATTCTTGACACAATTCCCTTTTTCCACTTCTTCCGGAATGTTTTTCTCTTTAAAATGTTTGAATTCTGAGTCGTCTTTCATTGATGCGGCATTGCTTAAATCGAAACCATCCTGAGAACCTTCTGCGTCACTGTCATCTTCATCGCTTCTTACCTCACCGACTTCGGAATCTTCGTTGGCAGAATTATTTTCTTCATCCGAATCAACAGTTTTATCGTTGTCTTCAACGTCTTCATTTATGTCCGAATCTTTTGATACATCGTCTGAATCTCTTGCTTCGTCACCTGAATCACTCGCTATAACGTCTGAATCCCCCGCAGCATCGTCAGAATCAATTTCTATACTATCTTCGTCCGAGTCAGCACTCGCCCTTTCTAAGCTTAAATCTTTTCTCGATGTGACCTCCCCGGCATACCGACTGCTCAAATCAGCCAACAAACTCACATTCTGTTTCCTGAAGTTACTTAGAGCCGCTTCCTCGACACTGTCTGCATCTGAATCTAAATCTTCTCTTGTGACAGTTTTAGGTTTAGTTCCGAACACGTGATCGTCTTCTACATCAGCCCTTGGCGCGACCGTAAGTAAATTTGAGATTTTATCTGATAAAATCTCTTTCTTTTTCTTCTTTTCTCTCCGCAACATTGTTAAGCCAGTTGTTTAAGACACAAATTAAATTTTAACCTAAAAACCACGGGGCACACAACTACTGTCAAAACAATAATTCCATTCCGCCATGCGTGTTATCGTGCGATGTTGCCAGTAGCTTGTAAAACTAACTGTCAAAATGAAATATGAAAGTAAGTACTTTATCAGGGATAGTAAATCTTTGGTTCGTAAGAATGAAAACACCAAAAATAATAATTGAAACTGATAATAACGGAAAGAAGTTCCAATTTGGTCCAGACAGTAATTTTCTCAAATGAGGATATCTTACCAAGGATTTTTGTCTAAATAATATAAAAAAATAAGAATGCAGCTTCCAATAAAATCATTTTATTATGTAAATATGATACATACTTAATTCATAAAAATGACTAGAAATACATCAATCACATTCACTGAAAATAAAACAGTAAATAATAGAATACAAAAAACAATATAATTCTTCTGACAAACAAAATTTCTGTATTTCAAACACAGGGGTGCGTTGAAAAAAAAAACTCAAAAGCCTAACATGAAAATTGAATTTCATTTGAAAGTTGACACTAATCAAATTGAAATAGTGAATTATTAATTGCGTGTATTTTCTAAAATTTTGTTAAAACATAATTATAACATGTAAAAGGCACTAAGTGCTGTAAATAAATAAATTAAAAATTTCTACAGTTTTTACTATTTTACTTGCCTGTTAATAAATTCTATATACTTAAAAGTGAGTCGACTAGAATATTTTATTATAATTTAGTATTTTTTACTTATCAAACAGTAATTTGTGAAAAAAACAGATTCATTTTCGGGCATGCAGTCTCAGATTATAATTCAAAGGGCAGTGGTTTAATTTTCATTCTCATTTTTCATTATTCGATCAAAAAATAAATATGGACGGGTAACAATGGAAGATAATTTTTGCACACCATAATATTTCTGACACTTTACAAACACCAACATGAAGTTTTTTGAACATGATCAATTTTAATTGCAAAACATTCAATTTGTTTTTTACGCATGTAGTACAAAATAATAAATTATATGAAATTATGGTTTTAAATCCGAAAGTAGAAATACTTGCATCCTTGATTATTTTTTTAGGCATAAAATTTTATTATTTATATTATGTACTTGATCGTTTTATAAATTAATTTATATTAAATTTATTAATAAGCCAAACCAGGAATATTAAATCACACTCTACCAAGCCTGATTTCTATTTTCTAACACCAATAATTATTGTATACTATGATTAAATATTTTAAAATACCTCTGAAATGGAACTATTTTGTTCTCTATATCATAAGAATGACTAATTTGCAGATTAAAAACATATTTTTGTAAAGCAACAAGAATTAGAGTCATTTGGCAAGCAATACTGCATCAGTGACAATCGGAAAAAATGTTTTAATGCCTTTTGATAGTAAATCTTTATATTATCCATGTCATACAATGACTAATATTTGTTTCAATCAAGCTGTAGACTTCACAAACATGTTTTGGAAGCTGTTTTTTTTAATGTGTTTTTTCTCCCCTAACTATTTTTGTGTCACTAATGCGGTGATGCACGTCCAATATAGTTTTTCTTAAGTCCTAGTTTCTTAAAGACTTAAATTAGTACATAATATAATCAAGTAGAATAATAATACAACAAGACACTTTCGGCTATAGCTAATATGTTTTTTTTATTTTTATTTACTTACATTTCAACAAAAAACAACATGAATCATCACGCATTACATTTACCGAGAGCCTGTTCAACCCTAAAAACCATGTCGCTAAAATATGCATGTGTTTCTTACATAATTTTTGTGACATGGTGAACAAATCTCCCTTTGCAGCATCATATTGATTTCAACCATGGAAAAAAATACAAAAACAATAATATAGCATTGTTTCTATAAAAAAACAGAACTCTCTTAAATTATATAAATATATAACAAGTAAAACAATAATATAAAAACACTTTTGGGTTAAGTCTTCTAACATACCTAATATGTGAATTTTTTAAATATATTCACTTACATTTCTTTGTATTCAAAATTAATACACCAATAAGCTCAGAGCAAGTAAAATTAAACATCTTCTACTCGGAAAAGACGCAATTTTGAGTGCTTGGATTACATCAAAAAATTATTTGAGGACTAGAAATAGACTAACAAATGATTGTGACCTACGCACATACGAAGTAAATAATCACAGGATCTATGAATTCTATTCAGTAATAGTTTGATAACAATTTAACATGATTGTATAAAGATAACATTATAACAACTACAACACACCACATAACAAATAGAAATGGCTATAACATAGAAGGTACCAGGATCTACATGACATAAAACATGTATTGTCCAGTAAAGTGCAAGTTATAATAGTTCATACAAAACTTGTAACATCCAAAACTGTTGCATACTGCAGCTAATCTAAATCTAATTTCAATCAGTGCTTTTCTTATACACATAGTAAAAATACAATTCCCTAAAAAATACTAAGAGATAAAAACAGTGGTGAAAAATCAATCACAGGAATGTAAGCTATGGAAAATAACAATAATGAAAAAGACCAAGATTTTTAAAAATATTTTTTTGGCAAGGTGGAATATTTAACCATAAAAAATAATCAGGTCATACTCCTAATTATAACAAATTCAAAGAATTTTTATTGCAGAAACTACAGCATTACATAAATTAATGGTTGATCCATTGGAATGTACTTATAATATTAAATTCATTTAGTTTTAAAGGCCACTTTTTATATCCAAGATTATTTTTGTCTCGGCACAAAACATTGCATTCAAAAGAATTACATAGTAATGTTTTCATTTGTATTTTTTTCCCTTTCTTTTTTCTAATCGTGGAGTATCTGCATTGGTACGCCAAATGCAATATATATCTTGTAATTTATCACATGTAGGCAAGATGATCAGTCTTACGCCTCAGTGCCAGACAGACACCATAAATATGTGAAATTTCAAAGTAGAACCCACATCGAAATTATTATTTCCCATTGACCCCATCATAAATCAAAGTTGAGACCTCGTGAGAGGACACGTGTCACAAGATGGACAATTTGTATTTCATCAGAAGCGCTTATCCACCCTGGATACCTATTTATATAAATATTATGTGCCATGCCAAACGAGCTATTATATGCCTCAAACACATATAGAACAAGTCATAGAACAGACATGGTAAAGTAATTAAAAAGTCATGAGAAAGTCAAATTACTGTCATAAAACAGTCAGAGGACAGTGTATTTAAATTATGTTAAATACATTGTTGTGTACAGATGCAGACAGCTGGGTTCTGAGATGCGGTTAAAGTATTCAAAGCAATTTCATACCAACATAAAATATAAACCTGTTGATTTCCTTATATCAGGGGGGCAAGAATGGACTTATTCATATCTACAATACGTATCGTTTTCAGAATTCTGAAAGAAGCATTTTCAGGATGTAGATAAGTTTTTTCAGGTCAATTAATTAGGTACTTATTTTTTTTCGACTGGTATTATTTTTTTACGATGCTGGCAATTTTTCCACATGTATTTATGCTGCAACTTCACGTCATTTGTAAAGGTGGTCGATTTGACACGTCTGTTACAAACCAAATAACAGAAAGCATGATGTAATTAAATGCTGCAGATTGCTAAGGGTCTTCGTAAGTATTTGACTGGTGAAGAATCTTGTTCATTGGTGAATGTTAGTGGCTACCAAAAATATTTTACCTCGAAGAACATGGCCTTAAGTAGAAATAGTGTTATTTTAATAGCAGGGAGTGCATCATATTTCTGTTGTTTTGATTTTTTTCTATCAATATAATATATCGACTTGTATCAACTAATGTTGATGAAAAGAGCCCTGGTACATAATCATAATATTCAGAAGTCGTTCTTGGGGCATTAAATACATAACCAGTTATGTACAGAGTCTCCTGCATGACATAATAGTGTGAATGGCTGTGAGGATCAACTCCAGAAGGCGCCCCTGATGGGAGTATCTGGAACCAGTGTGCAAGGACACAAACTGCGCATCATATGCAGGGCCGCAGAATATAGAGAGCAGTACAGAACGAGATGCAAATCCTTGCTGCAAACAAATCCACCAGATTGAGACTACACTTCATAAATAATCCTATTACTATAGAAAAACCTATACATTTAGTTGTAATGTTTCATTTCTTGGTGGCTCCCTGCAGCACGAGCTGAGCGTTGAGGTCCCTCATGTGGCGGGCCACGTGCTGCGGCATCTTGGCGAAGTCCTGCAGGATGTCGGAGAGGAACATCAGGAGGATGGACGGCCAGTGGCGGCGGAGCACGCGGAGCTTCAGGGCCGCGTGGGCTGCCTGGCACAGCACGCGGGACAGGTGGGCCCGCCCGCGGTGACGCAACACCACCTCCTCCTGGTGTTGTGGTGATCAAGCGTACAAAATGATGATTAAGAGAATTGAAAACAGTAATAGTCGGAATTGAAATTTTGTATCCCTACATTGCAAACTATACAGCCCAGCGATCACCAACATATTTACACGCAGTTGTGACATGTATATGAGGGCAATTGGTAATTATTAAAGATATTTGACTAATTACCGTCATTTACTACGCGTCACAACTGCAATATATCTACATGCACATACGTTGGTAAACGCAGATGTATATAAAATAAGGAGCATCTTTGTAATACAAAAAGTACAAAGTAATATCGTCATCGTGGTGGTAAAGAGAGCTAACCCACATACAATACATATGGGGCTTAGCTCTTTTCACCACCATGGCTACGATATCAGAACACTGTCCTTAGGAGCAATATAGGTTAATTCTATATCAATGAGATGCCAACTCCTTCAAAATCAAAAGGATTAAATTTGTAGAAAAAATGTAGTCTCACTGACGTGGAATAAGTAAAAATTGGAAGGTATTGAGTTCATAATAGAAATACTCAGTGTATAATAGGGTTCTTCCCGATATATTCTTTAAAACGTTATAAATATTTAAAGTATATTTTTACAATTCCAACGATATAAAACACAATGATCAAAAATGTTGTTTTCATTTATAAATTTATATTTTAAAAACACGAAAATACGAATGATTTTTAACGCCCGTTATTGGTTAATGACGTCATACCCGTCTACCATGAAAGGCGTGAAATTCATTATGAAGTGAGCGCCTATATTGCTGTGACGTCACACCGCATGCGCGCCAAATTATGGATTTTGCGAGCGATTTGAAAATGCGCTATTTCAAACCGCGCTAAAAAATTCATGACATTGTAAAAATTTTAAAAAGTTTCCTTGATATTGTAATTTTTCAATCAATTTTTTTTAATCAAAAATAAAAAATCGGGAAGAACCCAATTGATCTGGCGATTCTGTCTACACTTCTTTTTGATCTTCTACACACACTCTGTCAGAACAGATCGCTCTGTGATTTGATACTCATTATTGATTCCAGTCCATGTATACAAAAACATTAATAAAAATACTAATACATATATACATAATAATAAATAATAAATGAAAATTCTATTTTACCTGAGACATGGCGCTGCGTCTCCACTGCAGAGCCTCCCTCGCCACCACATCCCTGAGTGCCGGATCCGCATTACACAGCCAGCTCCTGGCCACCCCGTTCTGTGGAGGTTCGTCCACCTTGTCGCACACCCTCCGGGCCGTACTGCCATCCCTCTCCCACCCGCGTCTCTCCCCCCACCTCACCGAGCTGGAGAAAACCAAATCTAATAAAGAAAACATTGGAGGGAAAGTCTAGTCAAAATAAAGAAATAACTGTTACCGACTGATATTACAGTTAACTGTAATTTCTGTCTGTGATAACAAATAAAAATAATGTATCTGCGCATGCTCAGTAGTTTTACAACCGATATTGTAGTAATCTGCAAGCGTACATGCTCAGTAGCTTACCGATCGATATTGTAGTAATCTGTATTTTCTGTCGGTAACCACACTATCTGCGCATGCTCAGCATGTTTTTTTAAATATGTGGTAGTTGCATAAACTGTTTTATCTCCCTGTAACCGCTTGTTAGGAAGTGTTTTGTTGTTGTTGTGTTTTTCGAAGAAAGTGAAAATATAATTATAAAAATGCAGAAGAAATTGATTCAATAGCTTATTGTTAAATTCCATGCCCATGGAAGAATGGAAGTTACAGAATTTTCAATTACATTTTTAAACAAAATACTTCAAACAAAACACTTTGCTCATGTCACGGGATTATTCTTACATCGGGGATACTTCACAATATGTGGTAGAGCTGTCAAAATTCCACAAAAGTTTTTTCTCTCTGGATTATAGAGATACAGCATAGAAATGGACAAAGCTGTGATTGCTTGGATTTAAAAATCTTAACCTACTGTATAAATTTCGCTTTTAAATTGCTATTTGATTTTAAATTATTTTATTAAACCCAACCTACTGTATAAATTTCATAAAGGATATTGCTTTTAAATAGCTATTTGATTTAAATTATTTTATTACACCCAACCTATTTTAACCTACTGTATTAATTTCATAAACTATTAAACTATGGATTTACCATAGACTAGTCCTCATAAAAATTACCACGTATTGTGAAGTATCCCCCTTCCATCGGTACAACTATAGTTCTATATTTGCAGACCTTAAAATGGTGCTTGTGGAACCATTTCTTTTGCTTTCCTTTTGTGTTTCTACAATAAGTCTATTATACTGTGTATTGTCTATATCCTACCCTCGCTGAACGCTACTGTCCCTCTCCAGCGCGCGCCTTTGAACACTAGTGTCTCTAGCCCTGTTGCTGTCCCGCTCCTGGTCCCTATCGGAGGCCTGCTTCGGTGTGTTGCTGTCCTTTCTCCCCTGCAGACGGGACAGCAGGGGCTGGAGGAGGGTGTCCGGTAGTGACCAGAGGACCACGTCACTCAGTCCGCTGAATTCTTCATTCGCGGCCAAAATATCCTTATCGGTCACCTATGAATAAAATAAATAATAAAATTGTATAAAATTAATACAGTTTATCTGTATAAAAAAATTTAAATGGAAAATGATCATTAACAAAAAATACGTAGATCCTGGAAAAAGTCCGTGTTACTTACTTAAATGTTATATTTATTATTTTTTTACCTTGCTTATGATGTACAATTGTACAAGGTTTATATTTCATCAAGTGGATTTTCTATCAAGGATATTTTGCCTCACGATTGAAAACCATGTCGTGTCTAGTGTCAATGATTACCTCCTGGTGATCTATAGTACGCAAGCCCCAGTGGGCAAGCCTGTAGATGGCGTACTTGTGCCAGGGACGCAGCGCCAGCGGGTTGCCCTCGCGGCTGATGGAGAGCGAGCTCAGCCCCCGCAGCCCAGCCAGGGCCCCCAGCTGCCCGGCCACGGACAGTCCGCACGCGCGGAACGAGAGGTGGACTGCATTCGGAAACCTGGATAAATAATAAAGTAAATAGGTTTTATTAAAAATACTGATTTTCAATTAAGGTAAAAACATTTTTTATCCTCTAAGAACTGTGCTAATATTTTCCTTTGAAAACGATGATATAACAGGGCATTATCCTAGCAGTTTAATCCAGTTTATTATTCACATAATGTGCAGAATTAATTATTTTTAGCTATATATTATTAATATTGGATAATTTTCTACTTAAATGATGGTTAAGTAAATTAAATGCAATCTATATGAATTTTTTAGTTCTGGCATATAAGACCTCAATATTTCGTATTTTATATTATTTAAGTTCATCATTATCTTAATACTACCACCAAATTTCAATTCAGATGGAATAATGCAGAACATAATATAACATGCACATTACGAAAAAATTAGTTATAAGTTATAAGTAAGCAGTCAGATTCAGAAAAAAAGAGATGAGTGAGATTGAAGTTTTTTCAACATCGTAGCTCTGCAAATTTCCTTTTACAATACATTTCCACTTTAATTGACTTGAAAAAAATCAAAGTATGCATAGTAAGAATGAGAATGAATGTCATATCTCCACTCCACCTGAGTTTGATGGTCGGCAGCTTGGAGCAGATATCGGCGAAGCTGACATAGTGGAAGTGCAGGGTGGTTACACCCTCAGCAGGAGGCCAGCCCTTCTCTAGCCGCTTGAGGGCCCCCAGCCCCCACAGGCTGCCCTCGCTGCCGCGTACCTCTACCAGCCAGTCACCGCCTGAAAACATCAATGTAGATGAAACAAAAAATCATTTAAACACTAATTCAAACAGTTATTTTTATTGACTTAAATCGTTGAATTATTTAAATCAGCACTAACCTTGTTCCCTATCCTTAACTACAGGATCCTGATTCGCTGGTGCGTTATTTTCTAGCAAGGTCTTAGCAGGAACTTTGGGCTTGGCTGTTACCGGTCTACCAGGAGGCTGCTTGGCAGAAGTTCTACGAGATGTTGTCGCACTCTTGATAGAACGACTCTTGGCACTTCCTGACCGCGACACAATCTCTTTCTTACCAAATCGATTTGCTATTTCACTACCAGATGTAGAGGAATTCGTCAGAGTCGAATTAAAATTAGTTGCAGACGATAAAACACTCGTATTCTCACTGTTATCACTGATTGATCTGTTTTTAAGTGGCTGTTTCACGTGATTGTCGGATATAGACACGGATTTGCTGCTGGCAAATGTCGCACGTTTTTTATTCGCTGTTTGGACTCTACGTTGTGGTATTTTCTTAGACATTTCCGATTCACTTTCACTGGTTGTTGTGGGCAAAGAGCTGAGAGATGAATTCATCACAGGATCCACGCTCGACAAACTTTCCCAGCGCTTCAGAACCTTTCCTACTGTCTTTTCTGACATGTCTAAACCTCCTAAAGTTAAACGCTGATGCTCCAAAGAATCTAATATCGGTACTAAAATAGGAGGAAGTTTCAACAGCTCACTACTAGTTGATGTAGAGTGAGAAATATCTGTATCTTGAGACACGCTTCTGTGAGAAAAATTAACTCGTTTCTCTCCGAAGCCATTGCTTGCATTATTTTTTACAACATTTGTATTACTGCTCTTTAAATTAGGATTTGATGGCGTCTTTGTAAACGGAATAAAGTTTGTGGTTTTTATTAAGTCGGGCGTTTCTGATTTAGGTAATGCAACAGAATCAATACCAAACTCCGTTGCCAGTGCACTTGTATTTGAAATGATTGTGGTAGGAGAGCTAAGGCACTTGCTTTGAGATCTGTAAGAAAATGTATAATTTTAGTAAAGAGGCGTACTAACCCTAGAAAAAAATGTGTTTTGTCCAAGGGACCAAGTTAGCAGTGTTCACTAATGTAGCCACAAAATGGGATTTTAATTTTTTTACCGAAAAGATAGAGAATTTTATGTGCTCTACAATTACTAATTGTTTTTATTTTGCCACCACCTATAGTTATCCTAAAAAATCAAAATAATTACAAATAAAGAGAGAATCGTGTTATTTTTTTTATGGGAATTCAAACACTTTTCAAAAATTGACTACGGTATTTCCCTAAGAAATAGTTTGAAGTATATGTATGTGATAATTTTTTCGAAATTTTGCTGCCATCAATAAATCTGAAATATATTGAAAACACCAAAATTTCTTACGCCGGCCTCATGTGGGACTTTAATGTATTTTGTTTTAAACATAATTCTTACAGTATGTCGAGAGAATAAACTTGGTATTTTGCACACCTTAATAATTCCCAGTTAGTTCTTGCATTAGATATAACTTGTTCTCTTCTCGCGTTGGCATCAGCT
The DNA here is from genome assembly GCA_022494985.1 of Micrasema minimum. Lineage (NCBI taxonomy): Eukaryota > Metazoa > Arthropoda > Insecta > Trichoptera > Brachycentridae > Micrasema > Micrasema minimum. Next base: position 37,583 of record JAGVSP010002536.1, read on the forward strand.
TCTTCTCCGAGTTCATTGAAGGCAATATTGGTACTAGCATCTTTATTCTGTCTCCAAGCCATTGCAGCTCGACGCACCTGTTATCATATAACATATAACATAGATTGATAAAGGTAGAAAGAAGAAGAAATGTCAAATTAAGGTTTTTTATGGGCCAAGAAAACCAAGTGTTACGTAAATTGTCATGGGTAGAGGGTGTATGTATCTTCTTATACTTTACTAGTTTGCATCCAGAATAACTTGATTTTTTTCTGTGATGTTTCATAGCATTTTTACTGTATAATAAGAAGAGTTACTGTTATAACGAACCTGTTCTGTGACTTGCATTTGACTAATAAAAGTGAGCGTGGGGAGGGAGGAGACGAGGAAGGGAACACAATCTCCCCCGAGAGACACGGGGTTCCCGTCCAGAGTCACTTCACGAAGGGACATCGCCATGGCCACACTCGAGATGTCATCAACACTATAGAAGAACAAAATATTATCGTTGATGGAACATCCAATAAGGGTTAAGGAACCAGCACATACAAAAATATATATAAAGCAAAAATATAGCTATGTAATTATTAAAATTTTGGTATGCTGTAAATTCTAAATTTGTGAAATCAAACTTATGTATAATACTACAATGCCCTGACTCGACACGGACTATCTAGTGAGTCGGGGCCAGATCATTGGCATGGGTCTCTACTGATTGAGTCGCCATCCCATTATTGTGATTATTAAATAGTGTAAAATGTAATAAATGATTTTTTAATTTTTTTTTATTTTGAAAAATTTAAATATTATTTTAACTTTTTATTAATCTACAAATTAAGCGATGATGAAGTTTTTATTTAACAAATCATGAGAAAGATCAGTGGATAGAGAAGCTGACCGGTGATCAGAAGGACCCTGGTTTAAATCCTGGAGCAAACAATTATTTATTTTTCAAGTGATTTGATGAATGCACATATAAATTGTGATTTTTTCTATCTTTCTCTTGATTTGTCAAACAAAAATATATTTTTTAGCCAAAATTGTAGTTTGGCAGTAATGCACGCTGACTGACAATATTCGATACAGTGCTCTTGGTGAGATATTTCATGAAAATTGCACTATATAAATAATAAATAAAGATATATATACCTTTGCAGGTCATTATTGCTCAAGAACAACTTCTGTAATTTAGGGACTCCATCGCACCCTGACACCGTCCTCAGCTTGTTTCTCTTCAGGTTGAGTTCGCGGAGCTGCGGCAGTCCACGAAGGTCCACCGAGCGAAGCTGGTTTCCCGCCAAGTTCAAAACCTTCAGCTCGCGAAGACCAGCCAGCCCGGTGGCCAGGGTGATACGGTTACCGTGCAGATCTAGGACTTCCAGTTTTGAAGCGACTGCCGCTAGACCTTCGAGTTTTCGTATCCTGCAATGATTAAATATTTGATTGAGATTTTAACTTATGTGAATTTCTCATCTCTGCATTTCGAATCCAAAGTGCCTGTGAAGTCCCTATTTGTGTTGTTTTTTGGGATTATCCGTGTTATATTTTTTCTCCTTTCGGACGTTTCGGCCACCGTTGCAGGCGCCATCTTCAGGGTGAAGTATATGTGATGTAAAATGTGGTGTGTTTATGTACTTGGAATTTGTACCGTGTCGCAGTCGGCAGTAGGTATTGTGTGAAGTAAATGCAGTATATGAAGTATTGTGTGAAGGTATGCCTGTGAAGTATATTAAACAATATTTCATCTTATAAAAGAGGTTGTTTGATTTGTTGGTAATAATTAAGAATCTAAAGTAATATTTAAACTTGAGTCTTATTTCAAACAGTATAGTTTTACATTTGATTTCTTACTTATATCCCGAACAAACGACGAGGTTTAATTTTAAAATACACACCTGTTCTTGCCAACAAGCAACACTCTGAGTGAAGTGAGGGAGTCGAGTGATGCGATGTCCTGCAGCTGGTTATCATACAAATCCAACAGAACAAGTCCAGGGCAGGACAGGCCGTGAAGGGAGCTCAGCAGGTTGTGTTGGAGTGAGAGCAGCCGAGGTCCGCCTTCTCCCTCACACAGAGACGCTGGCAAGGTGGTTAGACCTCGTCTGTCAGAACAAACAATTAGGAAAATTAAATATCTTATTTTAATTAGGGTGCATCAGATATAACGAGAATGTGATATCCAATAACATTTTAACTAAAGCTGCAACTGAAGGTGAATTCTGGATGTGTTGACTGTCACAAAGCTTCGAAAAAATTAATACATTATACACTTCAAATTATTTCTTAGTAAACCTCCATGGCGGTACTAAAACATTAATTTACATTGCATTCAATTTACCTAATCACCTTTAAGTATAAAATAATCAAATATCAACAGATTCGGGTTGTGGTCTAGGTGTAGATACGCGGACTCCGGATTGGAATCTCAAGGTTTGAATCCCACTCTACCACAACTTATTTCCTGCTTTCTGGCACAGATATTTACGACTATTTGCAAGCAGCCCCTAAATTGAAATATTTCGGTAGATATAGATATATAAACAAAGGATAAAACAATACACAAATACATAGACAAAATTGTCTTAATCTTCCTAGGACTAGGACATGACAAAAACGGAAGAAAATATCTATGTAAAATAAAAATCATTGACTCACACACATTATACAGGATGTAACAAAACTCGATGTACAAGCGGGAAACCAGTGAATCTACATAATATTTGGAGTCGATTTTGTAGAATAAATTTTTTTGATTTGACCCTTAGTTTTTGAGAAAATTGAGTACAAAGTTGTTTTTTTTTTTCGTTTTTTTAATTGTGATCAAATATCATGTATTTACTCAAATTAATACTATCCATAAAGAAAGCTCAGATTAAAAGGTCATATTACACAATCATTTCAAAATACAATGCAGATTCACTGGTTTCCCACTTGTACATTGAGTTTTTTTACACCCTGTATTAATGAGATTTCTGTTAGTTTAACACCATGTTTCATCGTTCCTAAAATAACATTTTACCACAAATCTCAAAAGGTAAATAAAATTTTGTAAAAATACATTATTTTTCTCTCCTGTCGAGACTGAGGCGGTCACATCGCTCCGGCGCCGTGTCAGGACGTTCCGTACTGGTGCGGGCCCCGCCGAGCGTGGAGTGCGCGCGCGGCCCGAGCCCCCGGCGGGCGGGGCCCAGATTACGCAGTTATCAGTTTTTCCGTATTCTGTTAATAACATCACTTATTTCCGGTCAACTGTCATTTTATCAGGCATTTAGTTTAATGAATTTAATTTAAACAATAAATTTCACATGTAACAAAAAATGACCAGCCTATAAATAATACTATTTACTTAGGTACCAACTTTGTTTAGGAATCTTCTTTTTCAAATTCAAATTTTAAGTTTTTTTAATAGCTCCTGTTTTATACGCCTAATATTAGAACAGATTCAAAGAAAGGACCGTTAAGTTGGTTTTTATGATAAATTAATCGACAATCAAGGTAGGTATAATAAAGAGTTTATGATGGAGATTTAATTTCTAATAATACCTTGATGCGAATTCATTCACTAAATTCGCACAGTTTTGAAAGAAAGAAACTCGCAAATTGAACAATCCTTCCAGACTGCAGTGGCAAGTTGATGCACCATTGCATCGAGCACTCTGGCTGAGTAAATAAAAGCAAACAATCTTGATACTTACGACATTTCCTCTGTTGCCTGAAGTTGGCATGGAAAGGGTGCACTAATCCATGGTTCCTATCGATATTTGGTAACTGTATTGAATACCAATATAAATTTAATTAATGCAGACAGGAGCAGCGTCCCAGATTCCCATAATAACATTAAATTATTATCGACATGTCAAAAGTGACATTTGTGTTGTGGTGCACGCCTCGGTGTTGCCTGACGCGAATTGCATGCTGCCAGGCATAAATAAAATAATACCTACATACAAAATCGATATTTTTGAATGGTGCGCGGGTTTTTCAACTTCTGACTGGAAAGAGGTGGCACATTAGTAGGTAGTCACTTTACTGCCTCTTCTTTCTATGGATCTTCACTTTGCTTTTTAAGCGTATGTTTCAATAAATGGAATGCTTATCAAGATCAATGTTGTAATAAATTTTGCGAATTAATACTAAAGGTTTTCTTCCGATAGGGTAGTTTATTGTCAGGTGATTTGATTTGCATCACAACTGCTGGGTTAGCTTAGTAAAGCTGCCGTACCAAAATTATAAAAAAATAGATGACGGATAAGAGTACAGTGAAAATAGGAAATAAATAAAAAGAAAATACAATGTTTTCAAATATTTTAACATCTTTATTCTAATGATATTTAAACAACAAAATAAGAAAATTGAAATACTTCAATATTACACCTACTTACAATGTTATTTTTGTGAATTTGAATCTATACATTATTAAAAATATATTACATCCGTAACTAATTTCTTTTACAAAATGAAACAAATATGGTTCTATAAAGATAATTGTACAAAAAAAAACCTTCTGTAGAGTTTCTAAAAAGCTTTAATTTTGTAAAACATACTTGGATTTAAAAAATAAATAAAAAATTATCATTAGATATCTAATCACATGAAACAGAAGAACGCAGATAGTATAATTTATTACATAATGTTTTATCATAATATATTTAGTGTTTGTGTAAATATTATTTACACTATTTATCTTATAGTCATAAAATAAATAAATATTACGAAAAATAATTATGTAATATTTAAACAAGTAAATATAAATGTAGGTATATTATTTTTTATTATTATCTCGCACATTGGACACTAAGTGTCATTAAATTTTATGATAAAACAATTTTTAATGTTTTTCTTGGAAAAATTTCTAGCAATGAAAAGATAATACATAAAATAATTTACTAACGGTAATGTATGAGAAGATTTTTTAAGGTTAGAGTTTGTAAAATTATTATAACAGTAATAAAATTATCAAACAAAATTATTTATGGTATTTAAAATTTGATTAACATAGATTCAATTCACAATGATAAAAAATTAAAGCTTTCAAAGAATATGTTTATTATGATTAGGTCGGTCGAGATTTATTCTACAACACTGAACATTGATTAGAAAAATCCTACCCATAGCATTTTTAATTGCAAATTAGACGCCGTTCAAATAAATGTATAATTTGGCAACAACCCTATTATTTCAAAAATGGCGTTAGAGATACCTACTCTTTCTTTAACCATATTGCTTTAGCAAAAAAAAAAAATTCTCAATGAAAAAGTTTTGTGTGTTTTTTGCGATTTTCATTTGTTTGAATTTGATTACCTCAATTTAATCGGATGTTAATTTTAATTTTTTTTACACTAATTTTATTAGAATAAAATAAAAACGAATGCAACTCTTATTATTTGTTCTGATTATGTGAAATATATTTTTTTTTTCAAAACTGATGATTCTGTATGATAGGTAATTTACGTTTCTGCAAAAAGGAGCGATTTTAAGCTGAGCAAATTCTCATTTTAGTATCTGATGAGATAGGTTATTTTCAAGAGAAAAGTTTAATGGATTGATAATATTTATTATTATACTTAAATCATTTGACATAATTTATAAATCATATTTTGATTTTTACATTTGTTATTTTTATTTTCCAGGTGCAAAAAAATATACTATAACCATGGACTTTGTACTGATGTATTATAGCCGAGGATATTGAACTGAGTTTCTGTATGGTCAGTAGAGTGATTTTAGATATTTTCTAATACCCCTGCGCCCCTTTGAACATTTCAAATAATGAATTCATATGATTATACATATAATTTATTGTAGTTGAGTCACTTTAGAGGTGTTGACACTTTACATACCTAACTAAAATGTTTATAGTTAACATCTGAACACTTAAATCTAATGACTTACGAGTACAATGAACATTGATCCACAACTATTTATATATAATGTATTATATAAATTACCACAGACTTTATTACATCCATGCATTAGCGTTCTTGGCTTAGTTAAGACCTACGGAAATTCGTATTTTAATCTAAAGAGATCAAAAATACCGGATAATATGTTTTTAATAAGTCAAATGGGAAGTGGTAAAAAAATTATATAATGAGTTAGGAGTTAAGAAATGATAATTATATTAATGTTAATATTTAAACCATTTTCCTTTCAAAACATGAACACAGACTCAATGTTTTCACTAGCAAGAACATACTATGAATAACAATAATTTTTTTTGTATACATTCCTAATCCTTTTAACTTTAAGATTAAATCACTAAAAGTTTATGTTTTAAATTAACTCAACTTATTTTTAAATTCATTAAAGTAGTTAGTATTTTACATTGCTGACGCTACTTATTGAGTACATACATAATAATAATAGCTTTGTGAATAGTAAATTGTAATTGATACAATAAAAATAATATAATGTTGCACACTTTAATCGACTATTCGTGGTATTTACTCTACTGATACAAAATAATAATTTTAAAAAAATATTTAATAAAAACCATTCTCACCTTCATCAAGTATTCAGGTTTTTTCTTCATTTGAAATTAATATAAAAATGCAAGGTTTGTATCAGATTTCTACATTGAAAACACTCCCATTCATACAAAATAATTGGTAAATGAACTGGAAAAACTTATACTTATTATGGCCATATTCAAATTATATCGTGGGCAAGCACACATTTCATGTAGATTGTATATCCTCGCTAGAGATTATCGCAACATCAATAATTGGAGTAAAGTAATGTTTGATGGCACACATTAGTTGCTCAACTTGTCTTCGTTGTTGGCTTTGCCCAACTCTTGCAGCTCGTGGGGGTCAGCGTTCGCTTCATCGATTTCAGAAACCATCGCAATGTCCGACTTGGAGAGGTGAGATATAATAATGGTCCCCTAAGATATCACACATCACGTTGATTGTTGTTCGGAGCGGTCCCTGAAACAGGATTCACGGTAGAAATAAGCAGAAATGTTTGAGCATTGTATTGACAAACATTTTGTGTTGTCTGTAAAAAACAATATTTTAAAGAAATATTGTAATAATATAATATAATAAATTGTAAATTTGGACACGGTTTACAGTTGTGATAATTATTTCAATGTGGTTTTCCGTATATGAATATTTCTTATTATTATCATTATTTATTTTTTATTTATTTACAGGAAAACCAACAGTCAAATAATCATTATAACAAACATTAAAAGAAAACAGAGTAGACCAATTAGAGATTTTCACAGGTAGTAACAGAAATAGGTAAAAAAGAAAGAAAAATATTCTCATCGTAAGATTACTACAAATAAATTATATACGTAGATAAAAGTGAGTTAAAGTTAGAAAAGAAAGAAAAAAAAATGCTAACTCAACAAAAAAGTGATCAACAAAGTGTGATTTCACTCGGAAAGCAAACGCCGCACATCACCATGGTCATTCTCAAATAAATCTATATTCAATGTTTTAGAAATTTTTTTTTAAAGTTGTTGGAGGCTCGCCATATATACGATTTTTTTCTTTAAGTTAATGTGACCAGAGGGGTATAAAAGAAGAGGGTTGTTACGAAGGGTTTTTACGGGGAAATATTTATGGAAAGTTTAGATAGTAGTTCCGGAGAGTCTATTGCTCCAGAGGCTATTTTTGATAGGAAAACTATATCGGCTATTATGCGTTTCCTTGGACTGAAGCGTAATAAGACTGATCCATCTTGACCTCAAGTTTAAGTTTATTGGGCGATGCACGGCATTTATTTACATAGAATATCATTACTGTTTGTAACACAAATATATTAATTGCAAAATAATCTCAACTAAATAAAATAACATAATTTTTAATAAAAATATGTTAAATATTTCCAGCAAACTTCACTTCACAAATGATCAAGATTCACTGCACTTGTTGTACCAATGTACCATTGAGTGCCGAGATAAGGAAAGTAATAGTAGTAGACAATTATAATAATATTATGTAGAATATAAAAAATTGGCTTTCACACATAGTTTCCGTTGTATGTATTGTTGTATCTTGTATCAGATTTTATTGCTGTTATTTACAGACATGTAATATTTGACTTACAATAACCAATCCACAGCAATAATGATGGTAACATCTTCAGCGGGCAACCCAACTGTGTCCAGCACCATCACCATCGTCACAAGTCCAGCTTGTGGGTTCCCTGCTGCCCCGATACTCGCTGCTGTACGCACCGTTACACTAAAATGGGATAAAAACATAATATTTATATGATTTAGGTACCTTTTGGCTACGAGACATGAAAAAATAATTTTTTTTTTAGATGGTGATTGATTTTTTTGGATTTTTGGAACTAATTTTTAAAACATTGTAATCGCGATTTCCTTCCAAAGCAGTTCATTATATTGTAGGATGCATCTATTAAATTTTTTAACCAAGTTTTGATGTAAGTCTAAGAGCCACCGCACAGGATAGAGATACTTTCTATCGGGCGATAGTTCAGTCGGCTTTTTAATCAGTATGATGATGTATGCAAGTGCGCATACTACAACGATCCGGTAATCGGCCGATTGCTAATAGGCCCCTTGCGATTGCCTTTAAATACCTTATCGATAAACTATCGGCCGATAGCTTAATCAGTATGGCGTCTTCCACGCGCGCACAACTTGCCGATCGTTTAACCGGGCGATAGCTTTCTCCCTTCGTAGGTATTGCAGCAATAATAACTTTTCTTGACAATATTGTTCCAAACATTCATTGCGACCCACTCTCTCCAAACGTAGTTATTTTTAATAACTGGAAAATCATTGGAGAGCAGTTGGCCGGACTGTTCTCTTACCCGACTGTTTGTTGATCTCAGTGTGCGCGCTAACAGCCCAACCCGACTAAACTAATCGCCCGATAGAAAGCTCTAGATGCAGGGTAACCCTAAAATAGAAAAAAGTTCATAGTCACTTTTCTGGTTCTACGCATAAACTATAATAATATAAAATATTCAGTACGATCCTTTTTGTGCGCTTAGGAGACGGGTGCTTTTAAAGCATCCGATTGCGGTCAACCCGTTTTTATAAGCTCCTTTTCAACACTTTTTTTTACGAGGACTCTTGTAGTCTAGTAGTGATATTGTTTGTCTTTGTTATCGTGCCTCCTGGCTTGGGGTGGTTTAAAAAATAGATTACCAAATTGCAACAATGTGTCCAAACGAAAGTTGGGGACGTTTCTCAGTTTGGGCGTGAAGAATGGCCGCTACAGCCTCGTACAGAGCCAGTTCCGTCCATGTTGTTATGGTAGACCCAATGGGGATAGCGAAGCGAGACACTCGTGGGTCCACCCCCATCTTGTCACACACGCCGATTGTAACAGCATTTGTGGCGGAACTAGAAAGGAATAAATACGGTCAATGAAGTTAGAAAACTTGTAGTAGTGTATTTTGATAGAAAAAATATTTAGGAAATCTCTACTAATTTTTTCGCCAAAAGGTCTCTTGGTTTAAAGGGACTATGATTTTATTGTTTAAGTAAATTTTATTTTTTGATACAGCTATAAAACTGATAACTGAAGTTCCAACACATTACTTACATTTCTATGTAGATGTAAAATCGTTATTCTTTCCAAGATACTGTTTTAGTAGAACAAATCGTCCTAAGTTAACGAATTATGTAAAACGTACGGTAAGTTTTACAGAAAGTTTATTAATAAAAGACCATTAATTTAAAACACTTATAGAGAATAATAAAACTATAACTGGATATTACTGTATGTAATGAGTGGTCATTGTTTTAATTAAGCTGCTGGTAAATTTAAACTAAAGAATAATGTAAAACAATAAGGTAGATTAATAAAAAATTTATTAAAAACATATTCATAAATTTAAAGGCTTTCACTTTGGCTGGTCCATAAAGAAAGATAGTAGGTGTCTTGTTGTTATATTTGTTGGAAAAAGAATGCCCTAGTCAGATAGACTCAGTTTGAGTCTTGGAGCGGATGTTTATTTTTTCTTAATATGATTTCTATTAAAAATTAAAACTAGGGGTGTGTAAGAGAGGTGTCAAAGAAGTTGAAAAAATTATGTATTACCTGGAAGAAGTACCAAACGCTGTGGCCAAAGCCTGGCTCATCTGGACGAGGTAGCCGCAGGGCAGCTTCCTTGTGATGATGAAGAAGATGACTCGAGGGGTCCGAAGCCATGCAGGAAGAGTCACAATAACGGACGGTTTGGAAAGTTCCAGCCTAAGCTGACCCCACCATCTCCGAGAAGCTCGGAGTCTCGAGGATCTTGGCCATCACGAGGAAGAAGACACCAATGGGGGACATCCTGGAAGGAATAATGAGGATATTAATGAAATAAAGTTGAATTATCTTAAAAATAAAAAGGAAAAATAAATTGGAGTTGGAAAAAAAGGACAAAATTGGATTGGATGCTGTTGAAAAGCGATCTTTCCGGCGAAAGTCGTGCGTGGTGAAACTATATATGATAGGTGCATCAATGTCGAAATTACAGCTGAATGCAAGGCTGAGATAAGCATTATCGACAAAATCAAGATAGGCCTTTACAATGCCGATGGTTTGGTTATTCAGTTTGAAGGCGTTTTGGCTTGCTGGGCCATAAATATACTAAGCATGTTTCACGAGTGAACCCATCCGCATAGTGTTTTGAAAAAAAGGCATTTCTTTAAAAAAACGATGCCCCTGCTCTACCCTTGTCCTCCCTTAAACTCCACTGAGGATAGTGATGCTGCCTGACTACAGGCTACTGAGACCGTTTTCAGTCTAGCACAACTACGATTTTTAAAGGTTTTTTTAAAAATTATTATATTTATTTAGTATATATAATCTTTTTACATAAATATAAATATATTCATACATTACACTTAAAAAAATTTTTTCATAACTATTCTTATCCTATCATTATTTATTAATTCAATTTAGCCATAATAATAATATCTTACACTAATATTCTCACACATTATCTTTTTTTACACTTAGATATCTTAGACTTAAATAACTTAAAATTTTGATCATTTTTTATAATTCATTTTGGCATCTCCTCATACATTTTTTAATCTTTAATCGTTAATCTGTGTGATTTTAAAAGATTTCAGTTTTAACTGTAAAAAGCGATCAGGAGAAGGTTATATATGTGGCGGATAAGAAATTGACGTCACGCGGACGAAGCGAAACGAACGGATCAGAGCCGAGCGGCACCGAAAACACTCGGGCAACTTCTAGAAATTTTTTTGGCTGTCTGCGTGACAAGACGTCGTTTTGTTCCGAGCATTCCTTGCGCAAATTGCTGCAAAATTTGTGTCAAACTAAATTCACTTTTTACTATTTTTCATCATTCAATTTTAACCAGTAGTTTAATTAGTTAAGTTCTTTGTATTAGCTTCTAAATTATGTGCAATTAACGTGTACTAATAAAACTGTAAGTACCTTTCATTTCTCTCTCTGGCACCCACATAAAAACTTATAACCTACCGGATAAACTTATCCGGTAACCTAAACTGGTATACTCACATGGGTATAACTAAATATAAACGTGACCAAATGCTTTCATCGCCTACTAACAGTCTTCAGTTCTTACCAATTGACCCAGTTGGTGATGATCATCATGGCTTCGGAGAGGGCGAAGAAGAACTGGTGCAGGGGCTTGGCCGCGCGGCCCATCTTCCCAATGGTGATGCCGAACACGACGCTGAACGTGAAACCAGTAACCCAGCACGTTGGTTCCATCTGTGTAACCTCCACCGATCTTGTATTCCGTCAGATCTGAAATCGTCACAAAAATAGTTTGTAATTTATTGATACGTGTATCTCATAAAATATGAGACGTTTGGAAGATAATATGAATATCTAGGCATTTTCAAGGCTTTATGACCTGTTAGTGCATGGGTTAAGTGGCCACTTAATGTATTTACAACATTCCCCATTCCGAGTAATATTTGATATCCATATAAGCCAATAGGGGAATGTCCTGTATTTTTTTAATTCCGTATTTTTTTTGTGTGAATGGTAATAATTTTTGAACATTTTCACGCAAACTTTGGCCCTCCAAATTCCTTATGCATTTGCAATAACAAAAACTAAGTCTTGCTTATCATAGCGTGAAAACTGACAGAGTCCCCAAGGACTATATAGATTGATCCCTCAGTCCTACAATTCAGCGCCAGTCCAAGGTATCACATAACACGAAATATTTTCATGTAAAAAAGCATTACTGTTCTACAAACAATCATTATAATAAAAATTGTTTAATATATTTCATTATCTACTTTACCTGTTGTTCACATTATCTGGCTTGGTGAGAAAGGTTCTATACTGGAAGAACGTAGCTTGCATGAGATTCGGCGGGAACACATTTCTGAAAATAAAAGAAAATATGCGTTTTACTAGCGAATTTAAAAAAGTGAAATAGTAAGGAAGTTATTTTTACATACTACAGAAAGGGTAAGTATAGAAACTACTTATGTTATGATATTAAATAATTTGATTTGATAATAAATGTAAAAATTGGGGGATGAAGAAAACTAACATTTCATTTTTTATTATAATATCAACAGACAACTTTATATAAATCTTGTTTTTCGCTTATTTTGATATTGAAAACTGAGAGAACTGTTCATTTTTTTCTCATCTTTTAAATTTTACTATCGCTATCTGTACATTATACATACCTACTCTAATTTATATTATATAAATAATGTGTATTGAGATAAAGAGAAAATAAAATAATTTCGTGGCACTGATTTTGCCGGCTCTATAGTAATTTGTTCAACAGGTGATACGGTAAATTAATATTAGATACCTACATTAGTTTGGCTTTTTTTAACTGCGCATAAACGATTAATCAAGTAAAATTAAATGCCTTTGATAATCCAAAAAAAAGCTGTTTGCTTATTAATTTAACTTAAAATTTCAATTTTTCGTAAAAATAATATTCACTAATAGATATATTAAATTTCCGGATACTCCTGAAAAATTCTTCTTAATACACATAGATAGGTTTGATTTAAGATTTCGGTCCTTTTTTGTTGAAGAAACAAGAAGTGAAGCAACGATTTATTTTCCTATTCGTTTGAGTGCTTGTATCGATCAGCTCTCATAATATGGTATGACTATGCAGTAGATTAAGTGGATATTAGATTGGTATCGCGGTGTAGGATGCAACACAATGCAACATAATGTGCATATGCATTTCCTCGCGGCTCATTCAGTGCTATCCGGTGTCCAGTGAGATGATACTAAACTACATACATAGTTTAGGGGGGATTTAAAATGATATCTGTGTAGATCCATTAATTCGTTAATCACGCTTAAACATTTTTGCCCCCATATTATTAGATCTCTGCGACCGACGCGACGCCTAGTACCTATAATTTTATTAGCTAGCATCATAAATAATAGTATAACTAATAATAATATCTCTAACATGTGTATAATTATAATAGCATATCGACGGTGGATAGGAAAAAGTTACCAAGCGACATATTATGTGCAAAGGAAAATGATACTAAATATAATATGACTTGGTATTCGTTTTCCTTTGAACATAATATGTTCGTTTAGTAAACTTTTACTTTCGCCGTCATATATAATTTTCGGTATTGAGAGCCACAAGGACACATCTTAATAAACCATCGTTACAGGTGCATTTGGTGCATTTAGAAATACAGCGAACTGCTGCTAAATAAGTTGGAGAAATACAGCAAACTGCTGCTAAATAAGCTGGAGAAATACAGCAAACTGCTGCTAAATAAGTTGGAGAAATACAGCAAACTGCGGCTAAAAATTACTAAAATGCGTCTCTTGAAAATTAATTTTTTTTTAAATGCCTTAATATTTGGGCATTTTTGGCTTTAACTGGATCTCATACAATATTAATAATAATAAATCTAATAGCATTAACATGGTCGATGTTTACCCAAAGAAAATTTAAAAAAAAATTGATGTAACACGAACATTATAATTTATAATATCTTTCCATCGATTGAGACAATTAACTTTTAATAATGCAGAAATGCTGAATTTTGTTTTAACGTTATATTTTTAAGCGCATCGCAATCATTTGTTTAAAAATTAATACCAATGGCAAAACGAGAAAAATTGTAGATCTAAAATAGTGTCAAATTTCGTGAATTTAAAAGAAACCGTCACAATATCTTAAAATGATTATATTAGTTTTTGAGAAATGCTAGCCCTGCCGGGTGGCTTTTGGAAAGCTTAATTCCACATTCCGAAGCTCCATCCCCAACTCACGCAAGACTCGAGTGTTTAACCAATGCATTCTACCCGTCCAACTTATGGCGCGGAAACAATGACTCTGACCAAGCAATCCTCCCATAAGTTGCAAGTTCCACAGAGGAGCATAGAGTGTATTATGCCTGGAATAACATTAAGAGACAGAAAACGGAACGATTGGATCCGACGCCAGACAAAGGCCTGCTACGTGGTAGAGTGAAGTGCTTGGTTGAAATGGAAATGGGCCGATCATATAGCTAGAATGATGGACGACAGATGGACGAAATGTTTTTTGGTGTGGAGACTGAGAAACCAGAGGCCTCAAAGACGTCCACCGATGATATGGATGGACGATATCAAGAAGTTTTTTTTTTTAGAAGAAGGTAATTTTAAAATAAGGGAGGGAAAAGTTTTAAAATAAAATAACTCGTTTTTACCTTATACAGCAATCTGAGACTAAAAGTTATTAACAAAATACGTCTTCTAAAAAACTATGGTTTTTGCAGACGAGACTTTTTGGCTCTCAAACTCTACAGAAATTGTTTTAAGTACCTGCATTTAAATTAATTTTATTTGTATATATATACATACACTCAAAATGCTTTAAATCCTATATTTTACCTACAAAATTACGAACATTAAAAAAAATGGAAGTTAACTTTATTGTTTACCTTGCTTATGATGTACAAGGTTTATATTTTATCAAGTGGATTTTCTTTCATTGAATGACTTTAATTAATTATCATTATTGTGTTGGTACTATATATTATACCCAAACTGGCTGCAATCCTATGTGTACCTAGAATCTAGTTCGTGCTTTAATATCATGCTTGTACTTTATCTCTCAATTTCTTAATTTACGCATTAAATGCCAATTTATTACAGCTTTTATTAGCCTGTTAATTGGCTTAAAAAATTTTAAAAAGAAGAAGAAAATTAATAAAATAAACAAAAATAGGACACAAAATGCCGAACAATCTTCAAGCTGATCGGAAGACTGTTGATGTCCATCAATAGCTGTCTTTTCCATGATGAGTTTTCCGTGGTTTTCTCGTCATCTCACGCAGACCCGGAGAAGTTCCCTTTGGTCCACACCAGATGTATCCCGCCTGACCCCAACACAATTATGTACAGTACCGTTGCGTTAGTGCAACTTAATTGAGGAGACGCACATTCCATATCACAGTATGAATTGCATATTATGCAATTAAATCTGGATTCATCTAGTCACGTACAAACACATTATGTTATGATAATCATACTTTAGTTCCCAATGGCTTGTCCAATGTCCAGCTATGATCGTGGGACAGAATGTAATTATGTTTGTCTAGCAAATCGTGGGACAAAACATGATATAATATATAAGGGCACAGCTTCATTATGGTGTTTGTTAAAGTAATCAACTCCAAGTAAGTCGATGTACGAAGTTGATTGCTTTTTGTTTGCAATAGGGGAAAAGCGCAAAAAATAAGTAGGAATCGCTGGCGCTGTTGAAATATTTATGGTACATAAAATATTTATATGCTTGATTTTCATGGATTTTTTAGTCCGCCACAGTATTGTTGTATTGTTTTAAGCTTTTACGGCACATTTTGTTGTATTCTTGTTTTATATATTTATGTACATTAATAAAGAAAAAAAAGAGAATTTCGATATGGAGACGCTGAGGGATCGTAAGGGTGGCGGCATCATGATTTTCTTTTGACTTGATCGATGCTGTCGCCTCTTGACTTAACTTCACTTGGAAAACTTTGGCCCTGCAATTTGCTTATGCATTTGCAACAGCAAAATTTAAAGTCCTGCATAAAATAGCGTGACTGCCAGAGAGTCCCCAAGGACTCTATAACAGTCGCGGGTGGAGGTGGGATCGATCCCTCAGTCCGCCTCGTGGTGTAGCAGTAGTACGTTGTGCGGCCATGCGTGAGTTCGCGGGTTCGATTCCCGATGTGGGTCAATATTAATACTTATTTGAATGTATTTTGTACATTAAAATATTTCATATGTGATACCTAAGATTAGCGCTGAAGCGTAAGACTGATCATCTTCCTTTCAGTGCCATGTGCACCATTGGGTGCGGATAAGGGAGAGTAGTGGTAGTAATATTTTAGTTGAAAGTTGGTAAAACCTCCAGACTTCAAACTTCAAAAACAGTCTTCCGAAACTCGAGTCGTGTTTAAGAATAAACCTTATGTAAACCTCATAACAAAGTTATTTATTTGTAGTTATCAATAGGTAAAACCTCTTCAAGGCAACTGAACAGGGTATGGATAATATGAGGTATTCATGTGAAAATTCACCCTTAATTTTATACGGTTTTAGGAAACTGTAAAACTAGGTTTAAAATGGGGCTTAATATTTAACTTTTAGATACCCATGTACATTAAATTTTGTATGATAATCGATATTGCTTACTACAAAATTGATTAATTAGATTTCCAGCCCATTAAATTCTTTTTTACCATAACTTATCTATCTCCAAAGGCATTTTTTAAGGAATGTGAAAGAGGATTATTTATAAATATCAGTACTGACAGTGATTGGTCCGTAGAAAGTACGCTTTTAGGTTTAGAAAACTCTCGTATTTTTCATTATATTAAAGTAACTTAGGCATGAAAAAATAATTGAATTTAATCTTTTGGGGTGGCTAACTCCGTAGATATGAAAACGTTTTGGTTTTCAGGAAAACACGACCTCAAAATATAGGTAACCTACACAGTACATATTTTTTGTTCTTTGAAGTAGGGTTCCGTAGGTACTGATATAAGGGGGGTTAACGGAAAAATAATTGATTTATGGAGAGGTCCTTCGTCCTGCCATTTACAGGTTGGGGAAACCGTAGAAAGTCAATAATATATTATATACCTATTAGATAATAAGAACAGAAAAGCCTTGCTTAAGAGAAAATCTCTGCTTTATAAAAACTTCTTAATAAATACAGATTTTACTGAAACGTACAAACATTAATGAATTCATATTATAAAGAAATATAGGGTTGCATTCCCATGAGGTATAGAATTCATTCATTGTATGTAATTAGGTTTATAAATACAAAATGAAACAAATAAGCTTTGAAATCAGGTTAAAGTTTGCATAGAGAGAAGTAAGTATGGAATATCAATATGCAGTACTCTATTTATACAGGGTGGCGAAGATTGAGTGACCACATTTTTTGAAATTTATTTTATTTTATTTTGTTAAGTAACAATAACAGACGATTGGACATAAGAAATTTTTCAAAAAAGATTAAGAGATATAGGTAGACCAATTGTCCTTTAAAACTGTTAACATCATGCTTAAGTAAATGACTAAATTATAATGTTTTAAGTAAATATAACAGATACATATATAAGCCAAAGTGATGCGAAATAAGAAATGGGCGCCACAACTAAAATTAACGAGGTAGAGGGGTGAAAAAATAAAAAGTGGTTGCAAATTTATAAGTTTTATTAAGTTTTTTTTTTATTGTGTGAAACAAAATGTCCGAAAGATGACGTCCTTGCATGGGGATGCATTTTGGATGCATTTATTCATCCCCTTCTCTGACATTCCTTCTGGAATTTATACGATCTCAGGCTTATTTAAAACATTGCATCATTTAAATCGGGAAAGGTTCGTGTCCTGATGACATAAACCTTTGACGAGCGAGATGCCCGTCCGCCCGATCTCACTCCCTGCGACTTCTTCTTATTGGGAAATCTGAAGACAAAGGTTTACGTGTGTGTCAATAGGCCACAAACCTTTCCCGATTTCAAGGAAGCAATTAAACGTGATATTGCATTAATTCCAGGGGAAATGTTAGAGTGATAAGTAACTTCAGAGAGCGCCTCCAAAAACGCATCTCCGTGCAAGGACGCCATATATCGGACATTTCGTGTCATGCTCAATAAAACTTTCATAAATTTGCAACAACTTGATATTTTTTTCACCCTCTGCCTCATAAATTTAAATTGTGGCTCTGATTATAAATGTGGTCACTCAATCTCCGCCACCCTATATATAGGAATAAAAATACCAAGTTTCTGAAGGGGAAACCATTGTTTCTCTCGTATTTGCCTCAAAATAAAATGAAACGTATTGCAAGGGATTGCTTGTCTGAAGTAGGAATGGCAGGCAATATTGCGAGTGTCGGATGATAGATAGACGAAGAGTGTTCTCGAGGAGCAACGAGATAAACGGATGACTTCAGGAGGTTATCTGGATGGGTAAAAATATGATGCAGGATAGAGAGGAGTGGAAGAAAAAGAAGAACGCCCAGTCTATGCCAATTTTTCCATAATAATAATTAACTAACGCTAAAATCTTACTCAAAACTATCGTGTTGAATTACATATAATATTTTCCCATACCCTTACCTAATGGTTACTGCATTGGTAGGTATACTAAGTGTTGTTTATCTTGATCATTAATTTATTGCAATAAAGCAATATGATCAGTGTTATGTTACAGAATCAGTCCAAGTTATATGATATATTTGAATGTGAACAATATCAAAAGACATTTTGATATTCCCCTTCTTGCACATGTTTTATTAAATTTAAATCCTCTAAAAACGCGCCGGCGCTATCGGATTTACCCATATCAGAAAATCAATAGAAATTCAATAACAAAACCACGTTTTGCAATATTATAATACACGAAATCGTATTAAAACCCGAGTAATATTTTGTAACAAAAACATAATCCGAGTGTGTTTGTATGTGGGATATGAGTAGAGGGAGGGTACTCGTAACTCGTACCTACACAGAAAATACAATATTGTGAAATGTTGCTGACGCACGTATTTTTCTTTTTCCTGAGAGGAAAATGGCTGTAGAATTGCTCTCACATACTTACTGAACAGATTTATGCTTAAAATAACGCTAAGGAGCTTTAGGGATTACTTGGGTGTGGAAAAAATAAAAAAATAAGCCACATTTTTTGAAAATTAACACAAAAAGGATTATCATTGACAAAAAAATCTAATTGTATTTTGGAATGTTGAATTTTTACCTATTAATAATTCATTTTTTCCGAAATTAATGGACCAACATACATATGGCAGGTCTGTTAGCCTTTTAAACATTGTGTGTTAAACATCTATGGCTTTTCAAAAAATGTGTTGAAAGTAGTTTGTAAATGTGATGGGGTAGCCTTGGGTGTCTCTTTTCGGCTGTATGATACAGTTATATATTTACAATGTTAGGACAATAGACTTAACAAGACAACTGTTTAGTGAGGAAGCTAGTAGAAGAATTATGGCTGCTCTAGGTATGTGACGGTACAATAGTGCGTAGGTAAGGTTGTTGTATTGGGGACAATACAACCCCTATCTACACCTCTTACAGTAAACAATCTACGAGATAAACAATTCTAACGACATAATGTGTGCAAAGGAAAATGATACCAAGGAACATTATATTAATACATATTATATATATTATTAGGCATCACTTTCCTTTGCACTATGTTGCTTGGTAACTTTTTCCTTTCAACCGTCAATTTGACTAACGAATCTTCTCATACATATTAAAATTTCGAAATATTTCATAATTTAAAAAAAGATTTAAACATTTGAGTTTAAGGAAAAACACAATGGACTTTAAATAACAATGCATTGTTGGGTGTTTCTGGTGGTTTTCTTGTTTTATGTTCAAGATATTTTGTTATCATTATCTCAGCCCGTTCCACTGTCTTCAGCAGACTGCATATGCCTTCCCCTCTCATCGTCTCCACTCCTCCACACCAGAACGCGCCGTCCCCATCCTCTCCCCCTGCCGTCTCCACTCCTCCCATCCTGCGCTTCCCCATGTCTGTCTTCCAGCAGACTTCCTGATGTCGTCTACCCATCTCATCGGTGGACGTCCTTGAGGCCTCTGGTTCCTTGGTCTCCACACCAGAACGCGTTTTCGTCCATCTGTCGTCCGTCATTCTGGCTATGTGGCTATTTTGTTATAATGATTAGTATTTAACTGCATTTTCCTCTCCCAAGATGGTTTCGCAATTTAGTAGGTTTCCCTTTCATATAAATGATTATGTAACGCACATATTATTTTCAATAAGTTTTTAAGAAATATTTCCCAATATTTTTATTTATATACTTGAATAAGTAAAGTCAACCTCCCTTCAGAATCATGCCGGAAGTGACGTTTGGCTATTAGTTTTGTAGCTGTCTTCAACCCCCACATCCTTCTTCCTCCCTACACCCTTCTTCCTCTCCCATATCCCTTTTCTTCCATTCTGGTCTTCCACTCCCTACACTTTTGCATATCCCTTTTGCAATTCAGGACCCTCCAATAGTGGTGTGAACAACGGTTGGTGTTTTGCGAAGTAAACGGGTGGTGGCTTAAGGCTCAGGAGGACAGCGTTAGAAATCTTAATGTATTCAAAATGTATTCCGGACTCCGGACAACCACAAAGCTTCGATAAATATTTCAGATGTATCTGAAAGTGTATACTTTATATAGGTACTTTCATATATACATGGAGTTATAAAACTCGTAGTACAACCCGAAAACTGGTGAATCTACATCATATTTGAAGTGAAATGTGTAATATGCTTAAACATTTTTTTTTTCTCGTAAAAGCTTTTTAAAAGGCAACTTGCACAAATTATTATTAAGATTCGGTTTTGGTTTAACAAAACTTGTGGATAATTATAATGAAAATAAAGTTTTTGGTTTTTGAACATAGTATTAATTTGACTAAATAAATCATATTTGATAACATTCTGTATAAACCTCTCGGAAAAAACCCACGTCTTCCTCAATTATCTCGAAAACAATGGGTCAAATCAAAAACTTTTATTAAACAAAATCGACCCCAAATATGATGAAATTTTTTTGGTTTCCCGCATGTACATTGAGTTTTGTTACATGATGTATATTTTAGTATGCTTAAAACTAGTTAAAAAAAAATACGGGAAGCCGTTAATGTTGGCTTTACTCCATTTTTCAGGGTAACTAAAGGTGGTAGCAAAATATTAATTACGTATATCCGGATAATTAAGAGACAGCTTTAATTGCATCCATATTTTGTGTGCCCCGCCAACTTGGTCCCATGCTATAAAATATACACTCTTTCTGTTATTTTTGTTAATCGGTTTTCCCATCTCTACCCATGAGTAGAAGTGAGAGAGTACTTCTACATTTCCAATAGGAAATCGGAAGTAGGACGAAGGACGAATGCCACCCTGGCCTGGCCGTATTACGTGAAGGGTACCAAACTACACCCCTTTACTGTTTGGTGACCAACTTAGGCTTCTGTTTACAGGGGAGTATTTATATAAGAAAAATGTTCGATTGCTTACGAACAAATAAACTCATACTGAAGCTTTAAGGCTGCACCAGCGTTAAAAATATTGGTGTTTTCAAAATGATATCCCAGATTTATTGATGGTTAAAAAGCTCGATAAAAAGCGTAAAAATACTTCATATGTGATACCTTGGACTGGCGCTGAAGCGTAAGACTGATCATCTTGGCTTCGTGTAACAATTTATCAAGATTCGCTGCACTCGGTGTACCAATATAGTGCCCTATGCGTCATTGGACACGGATAAGGGAGGGTACTAGTAGTAGTGAAAAGTTTCGAAAACATTAAAAAATTATCGCCTAAACATCAAACCATTTTCTTAAAAATTATCTGGTAGATCATCAACCAATCACAACCTGTGTTATGAAGTATTATTACGGTTGCTATAGGAACATAGCATTGTACCTACCTCTACGAGAAATGGTTATTAGGGCTATTCCTTACAATCATATGTACCTTTTTAAAGTACATTATTTTTCAAAAGAGATGTCTATGTAATAACAATTTGATTTTCTCATTTCATAACGTAATAATGTTTTAATATTGTTTCATTCCCCTTCCCGCTCCGTGGGAGTGGCGCGGGGTCCACGGGGAATTTCCTCCCTTATTAGTCCCCATTGTCGGGTGCCATGGTAACGTCACTCCCGATTACGGGGACTCACAGAGAGGGAGGTTATTCCATTTCCCATGGGAACATTTCCAGGAGAAATCAGCCACCTTGATCCGATACAATTCGATATCGGAGTATTGCGTGAAAACTTTTTTGTAATCGATATCTTGAAGTTGAACAGTAGGTACCTTACCAAGGATGTGAACAAACTAATATTATAAGGGAAAACGGCGCGGCGTTAGAATAAAATGGTATCTGCGACTAGAAACTGGTAGAGACTCTAACTTATCAGAGCTTACTGTATTAAATATTGTTTCAGGAGACGTAGAAGTGAAGTATAGCCGCAGTTTGCTTTATTTCTCTAATTTTTTATTTGATTTATTTTATTGTTTTAACGCCCATAAGGCTTTTACATAGACATTTTTTAATGTTACACAGTAGGTAGCTATTCATTACCGCCAGAGATGGCATCCAGACACTGTTCCCTAAAATGCACTAGATTAGTGTTGAAAACATCAATATTATTAGCATACTTGTTTGCCAGTGCGTGAATTCGTCGTATTGATGAGTTTGCACTGTAATTTGTCGATGATTAGCTGCAGTAAAATAGTGCATTACTACGGGTAACTCGACCAGGTACACGTATACTAATAATTTGTTAGTTGACAACAATCAAACATAGATTTTAATACTTTGAACAGAAAGAGCAAATCATTTAATATTCTTCTATAAGATTGCCTAGATAAAATATAATTGTCAAAATAAAATGAATTATCAACAATCTGTTTAATATAATGTTATGGTTTAATGGAAAGTTGCGTAAAAACGTATAACTCTTAAAAGCTACTTAGTCCAATAGGGTTAAGTACAACGTAATAAAATTCTGTCGTCAACCTGTTGATTCTATTCTCGAGATTTCGTACACCGAACATTTATGAGATGTACACGGAATGAAAATTATTTATACAGAAAAGCCATAAATTTCTGATTACACTCAAGATAAAAACATTGCTACTTCAATCGGTTACGTAAATTGCCGTCTATATTCAGCGTTTCAAAAGAAAACCGCGAAAATTCAGAAGGAAAGTTAAGTAAAAACATTTGACAGAATTCTGATAGAATCGAAAGACAATTTTTAAGAAATTCTCTAATTGTTATGATCTACCCCTAGGTATCAGAAATCTGTAAGTAATTGTGTATTAGTATCTCAGTATCCTTTCACTGAAAATGTTTATTTTTCTATTATTTAAAAAATAACTTTAAAAGGTTCAATAAAATACTTGGCACACTACCATAATATAGTGACAAATAAATATAAAGAAAACTATTCAGAAAAGAATTTTCAGAAGAAAATGTTATTGCTTATGATTATTATAGTGATTCCTCCAAGGTTGGTGTTATCATAATACTTTCTCTTTGATTTATTGAACAACAACAAGAATCATTGTTTTCTTTTTTATTCATCGTTTTCTTCTCAGAAGTACACTAGGTATATAAAGTTTAATATTCATTAATTTATGCTAAAGAAATTAAATTACAACAATATTGTAATTAACCATTGTCATTGACCTAAAAAGCAATACTAAACATCTTATCGTATCTTTGTACAGATATTTTTTTTTTAAATGATAAAAATGTAAAATTTACATTTCTAAAGATAGAGTGAAATTTGAGGTCACATAATTAGTGAGTCCACTTAGTTTTGATACAATGTTATATGAGTTACAATGTACGGTATTAATTTTTTTTTTTCGTAGGTATATAAAAAGATGAGTTTTAAAGTTCTTCTGAAACAGTGATTATGTCATTTTTAACATACAAGCTTAAAGCATGATTCAGGTCAGTCCAAAGTGAAAATCCTGATAAAAATCAGAATTACACAATGTGTCTTGGTGTCTTAAGAAAAAACTTCATTTCTATTGGAGGTGGACTTTGAAATAAAAAGCCATATTTTTACATAGACCAACATAGATATAAGATCCAA